>PVKU01000575.1:151724-182180 GCA_004027475.1 Anoura caudifer | reverse complement strand
AGTAATTTAGAATGGAAGGGCAGATAAAGTGCTTCTCAGATAAGGTCAAGTTAAAGGAGTTCATCATCACCAAGCCCTTATTCTATGAAATGTTAAAGGGACTTATCTAAGAAAAAGAAGATAAAAAATATAAACAGTGAAAAGACAGCAAACTCACAGGTATTAACAACCAGACCTAAAACAAAAGCCAACTAAGCAAACCACTACAACAGGAGCAGAAACACAGAAATGGAGATCACATGGAGGGTTAGCAATAGGGGAGTGGGAAGAGGAGAGAGGGGAAAAAGATACAGAGAACAAGTAGCATAGATGGTAGGTAGAAAATAGACAGGGGAAGGGCAAGAATAGTGTGGGAAATGTAGAAGCTAAAGAACTTATGACACATGGGCATGAACTAAAGGGGGGGAATGTGGGTAGGAGGGGGTATGCAGGGTGGAGGTTAATGAAGGGGGGAAAATGGGACAACTTTAATAGCATAATCAATAAAATATAATTAAAAAAATAAAATAAAAAATGCTACAGAAGTCAAGAAAGTGAGGTTTAGCAATTAGGAGTCTGGGGTGACCTTTACTAGAGCCATTTCCATTGGGTACTGGAGGTGACAGCTGGATTGCAAGATCTGCAGGGTGAGAAAGCAGAATGAATGCTGTACATTTTATATGAATGTTGTACATTTTTTATGAATGCATAGCAGCACCCCTATTGCACCCTCAGCCCCACCCCATGCAACACTTCCCACAGAAACAGATTCTCAGTCACCCAGGGCTTATGAGTTGAATTAATTTAGCACCTTGTGTTTGTTTGAGAACTCTAATAGCACTCACAAGTGTACACAATGTGACTGCCAGACTTTCTCTCTCTCTCTCTCTCTTTTTTTTTTTTGGCCACCTCAAAGATATTTTTTATATGACTGAGGAACACCACTTATTGACCAAAAATGTATTTCAGGTGAGCGAGGTCCAGGAAGTCTTCATTTCTAAAATATTCAAGGACAGTCACACCTCCTGAGGCCTCCTTGATTTAAGTTTGATCGTTTCTGTGCTGGTGACAGTATCCTCTGTCACCTATTTGATGAAAAAAAGTTGCTGAGATCATTTCATAAGCAGAACTTTCCACAAGGAAAAGGCCAGAAAGTACACACATGGGTGTGTGTCTTCGTATATAAATGAACAGGAAAATCTGAAGGGTACATAGGTGACAGTTGACAGGGAGTAACTCTGAATAGAGGCGTGAAATTAGAGGAGAGGTAAAGGCAGAACTTTACTTTTTAATTTAGGTTATTCTTCACTATTTAAATTTTTCAATAAACATACATTCATGCATTACTTGTGCAATTTTTTTAAAAGATGTGGTATCTCCTTTACATGAGAGACTGTTCTTTCCATCCCCACCACCACAGAAAATTAGAGTTTGTAATGCATTCAAAGTCTAACTTAAGTATGGTTTCTTTTTCACAAGTTAGTCTTAATCATGAGCGTGTTGGTAAAGGGAGAAATGAGAAAGAGGCTAACTAAGGATAGAGTAAAAATGTGTATAAGTATAGTGAGCCAAATCTGGTGATCTCTTTAGCAGTCAAATAAGTGTAGTACATTTTCCCAGACTATCGCCCATTTGCATTTGAATAGCAAAGGAGTGCTTAATAGAAATACATATTGCCAGGTCCACTTCTTGATCCACCAAACAGAATACTTTGAGGCTGAGACCTAGGAGCTTGCATTTTTAAAGAGTGCTGTTGGTGGTTCTTAGGCACAGCAACGTTGAGGATCATTGGTGCATATAAAAGAGTACTAGCTTGGGAATCTGAAGGCCAGAGTTTTAGTCCCAGCCCTTACCACCATTTGGGCAGCCTTGCACAAGCAGCTTATTTTCTCTGATCTTCTCTTTCTCATCTGAGAATTGAGAGTGTCCTCTAGGATTCTAGGATTAGTACTAGGATTCCGATTTGTAAGTGTGCCATCGCAGTGTGAAAAATAAAATTTCCTCCAGATAAATCTTTCCATTATCATGTTTATACTTGTGCCTGTTCCTACCAAGTAAGAAGATGCATTTAATGAAATGTTTACTTCAAACTTTTAAAATTTGAGTTTATCAAACCCTGAGGTGCTTATCTGTGACAAGGAATTCCTGCTGCTAATGGTCATGAGTGGCAATCAGGAGGGAATCCTTGTCAGGGCGGTAATATAGCAGTCATTAAAACATCTTCTGTTTCTTCTTAACTTTGTAAATATTTAGATGTGACCTGTCTGTAACGTGGCTGGAGTAGGAAATGAGGTTGGTGGAGAAGGCACGGGGATTAGAGGGAGTGTTGTAAACATTAAAAAGTGTAAATCCTCAGCATGGAGTTCATTACCATCCTAAACTGCCTTTAGTATGGGCATGATTCCTTCTTCTACCTTATTTCTGCGTTTAGTAACTAGCTGACTGGGTTTCCTGCAGGCTTGCTTTGCCTCTGTTCTGGCACTTTGGACCAGATTCCCTGTCTGCTGGCAGTGCAGTGATAGACGGTTAACTTGGTGAAATGGCCTTGGAACTACACCTTAAGGAGAAAGCTGGAACAAGTAGTTGGAGAATATCAGGATGGAAAGTTCCCATTCTGCTGCCCTTGTCTCTGCTTCTAACCGAAGGAAGATTACTGCACTTCTGGTATTTACTGTACAGAAATGTATGAGGATTTCTTGCAATTGTTTAAAATTACAATTATTACAGACATGAAAATGTGGCTTCACTGTTAGGAATAACACTCTACTGAATCTGATATAGCCTGGTATATAATAACTACAATGAAAATAACCACATACGTGCACGCGCACACAAACAATACCCTGAAATTTCCTAATGGTCTGTGTCCCTTCTTTGTTATGTTTTCTTTTCTTTTCCAGTCCAAGAACAATGGTCCTCCCTTTCTCTCTCCCAACTTCTGTCTCTCTCTTCCTTCCTCCTTTAAAAATTGACATATTTAATACATTTGAGCCCTAATAACACTTTTCCATAGACAGCAGTGATTTAACACACTCAGCAGGACATTTAAAAAAGTGCGACTATTTATGAATTCTGTGGTGAGGGGACATTGGAGAGAAGCAGGATTCAATTTCGGTAGAGACACTCCTTTTGTTTGGAAAAATCACCTTAACGGGACTGTTGGTTGTGTAAAGACCGAGTCCAGAATATGTCCAGTGGGGGAGGTTTGCACAAAGAAGAAACAATGGCTATGCTAAACAGTGAAAAAGACAGTATTCATTGAGGTGGCAGGCAGTTTTGAGAGTTTGTTAGGCTAACTGACTCTGCTTTTTCTGGGTGGTAGACGATAGGAACAGGGGACATTGGAGGATGACAAGAGACAGAGTGAAAGACCTTGATTTACAGAGGTCTGAGTCTCAGCCCAGAGGATCAGGAGAAATGGAGGCAGATTTACAAGTAGGAAACTTGCTGTGGAAGGATGTGGTACATGAACTTTAGAAGCACTAACAATATCTCAGATTTTTTCATCAGTCCCATCCCGTTATTTATACTTAAAATTTCAATTAAACTTTAAAAAATGTTTGAAGCCTGGATTAAACTTTGCTGAGGGATATGATGAGTTGGTTCTTTGCCTACAGTTGTTTGGAGCTCTTGATGTGAATATTGCTATTTCTTCTCTTGAGGCTAATGTGAAGGTAACAGCCTCCTTCCCAGAGATGTTATCAGCACTCAGATTCTATGAGTTGGTCAGCAACAAGGAGAGTGTCTTATGAAAGAGCAAGGAATTAGAAGTGACACTCAAAATTGATTCGTAGAATGTGCATAACTTCTGCATGATTCTCGGCGAAATTAAGAAAGGGGATTCGAAAGGGGCATGGTTATCTGCAGTCAGGCAAGATGGAGAGTTGGGTGTTAAAAGAAAGGGGAGTCTTGCAAACCTGGGGACGCTCAGGTCAGCTATAGTATGTTGCATTTTCAAAATCCCTCACATTCAAAATTATCCATCTTGAATATCATATTTATACACTCTATAAATTAATAATTTTAAAGTTGAGAGATATCCTGTGAAAAGTGGTATCATCTAATGTTATACCCTATGTGATGGTATGAGGGTGAAAATTTACCGAGATATACAAGACCACTATTCAGTTGCAGTGAAAAAAATGAGTAATATCTGACTCTTAGACTGAACTCTCAGAGGTCATCTAACTTTTAGAAGATGGAGTTTACTTGATTGACAGATCTCATAAAAGAGAATTTTGATGGAAAAACAATCTGACTTTGTAATCAGTCACAGTGTTTTTTCCACTACCACTCTAGAATTCTCTCATTGATATAATTTCTGCTTTGCAATCTGTTTTTTCTTAGTCACTGCTTTATTCTCCAAAATTCTCTTCAGATTAAGAAATACAAAGCCACACTCAGTAACAATGATTCATGAATAAAAAATTCACAATCCATAGTCATTTTAGAGGTCTGATATTCTTTACCCACTCCTTGAGCTTTTCAGTTTAAGGATAAGGAGAGACACTTCTGGGAAGATTAAATTAATTTTCTCAAATTATCACCATTAAGCTAAAAATCATCTTATTCATGTTTGTCACCCTCTAGCCCTAACAACGAAGGTTTTATAGATGCTATTCCTTAAGCATATTTATTTTTACTCTTTGGAGAAAATTAATCTCTATTATTTGTCAACAATCCAGCCCCTGGTGTTAGAAGATGAACCTGGGTATTTATTGTGACTGACACTGCACACCCTATGTCAGTGGCCTTGAAGGGAGATGTAAATTGGTGCCACAGGCCTGGCGCCAGGCACAGACAGGACCTGGTTCTCAGTCATGACCAATGTTGTGCTGTCAGAGTGATTTCTGGATCTCGTGACCTATTCCCTGCCCTGAGACGCACAGCCAGTATTGAATAAACTTGCTGTTAATTGGTTTTGTTGTTTCTGTGTTCCTTTACAGTTCTGGTCTCCCTCTTTCATTTTACTTCATCAGTGGTTAAGAGAAAAGTGGAAAATGACTCTTGGGAAGTCTTTTTGAATGGCTGTGATGATATAGAATTAAAGAAAAAGCTCCCCCAATGGCAGGAAACTTGAAAGATCACAACATCAGAGTATATGGACATTAGAAATGGAATCTTAGAGGAGGAGAAGGTATTGAGAAAGAAAATTTGGGAGCTGATGGATTTCCTCCATAATATGACAAAAAGGCACAGTATGCATGTTACCTGGAAGAGAAAATAACAGAGCTGAAAAAAAAAAATCAAAGAAAGTCAGACTGAGAGACCTGCTTAGGAAGAGATAACAAGGAAATTAAGAGTTTGGGAAAGAAAGCAGAAGGAGTATGCTTAAAAAAAGACCATTTCAGCATCTCCCCTAAGCAGTAGTACAAACTCATTCTTTCCCCACACCTGAACTTTCTATAATTAAACAGCCTTCAAATCAGAGGTGTTCCCAGTAAATAACTAAATAAATGAAGATATATATGATGAAGGTTCATAAAAATAAATTCCGTTATTAGATATGAAAGTCCAATTTCCTCCCCACCCCACCTCATCCAGTCTTCAGAGCCTAGATAGGCCTCAGAAGATTTTCCTTAAATCATTATTTTAAAAAATCCTATCCTCTTTTCTTCTGACATTAGCAGCCACGTGTGGCAGTGGACTAAAATGCATTGGAGTTACACCAGAGAGATGCTAGAGAAGAAGCTGGCAGTAAGGGGAATGGGATGTTCTGCTCCCCTCTGTCCCCATGGGACTCCATTTACTAGAGTCACCACCTGCACTTTTCTTAAACTGGACTCACTGTGTATTTTCAATTTTCAGTCAACTGCTCAAGATATATTTACTTCATGGATTACCTAAACTTCCTTTTTAATTTAGTATCCACACAGGGTTTTAGGGTCTGAATTTCCTCCCATTGTGCAGTTAACATGTAATTATAAAGAAGGCTATGGGGTGTGTCAGCAAAACATAGGAAAGTTTGATGTGAAAACAAAACTCAAAATTACAGAACATCTAAAATGCAATATAGTGTGCTTTAGATTGTCCATAGTCTGAGATTTTTTCTGTTGTAAAAATTATTCCTCTTTATTAATGTGGATCACTTTCAGTTAACCAAATTCTGGTGCCTGAAACTCAGGATAAACAAGAAAACTATCGAGTACTATAGAATCACTGACAGATGCATTCTTAAATGACCAAGCATTTAATACTTTTCTAAAGCCACCTTTGATCTCATTTTAAAATCCAAGCAATAGCTTAAAAAAATTATTCTTTCAAAAGCTTCTCATTTTCTGTACTTGCAATATGGTGGGTAAGAGTATTACATGCACATTTTTGCAAAAATTAGGCTACTCTGCCAAGATAAATATTGCGTAACCCATTAAAATATCATAATGGCCCCAGAAGTAAACATACAAGTAGAAAGAAAACAACCCTTTGCCTAAAGCATGATCAGCAAGGCTGATATTGCAATGTATTCTTAATAGACATTCAACACATATCTTATCTTAAATGGAATATAAAAAATGTTCTTGCTTATATTTTGGGATAAGATCTAAGAAGCAGCCCACACACTTTTAAGTTGTTTCAGTTTGCTCATGGTTGGAAGAGTGGTATAATATCAGTGTGTGCTCATGATCACTTTTGTTAACCACATTCACAGTACTCAGCAATAGCATCTGAAGGCTTTTTTGTCCTACTCTAGACTACCATTGGGTTCCCTAAAAGTTTCTTTGGTCATCCTCCCAGTTGAGGTCGTTGTGTTGATTAATTCTTTGTGTCAATTTGACTGGGCCACTGGTACAGAATATTTGTTAAACATTATTCTGGATGCCAAGGTGTTTTCTGAGTAAGATTAAGATTTAATATTTGAATTGACAGACGAGTAAAGCAGATTGCTCTCCTCAGTGTGGGTGGGCCTCATTCAATCCGTTGAAGGCCTTAATAGAACAAAAAGTTTGGGTAAGATACAATTTGCTTTCTCTGCCTGACTGTCCTGAGCTGGAACATTAGACTTCTCCTGCCCATGGAGTTGGACTCAGATTGGAAATTACACCATCAGCTCTCATGGTTCTCAGGCCTTTAGACTCAAACCCAAACTATTTTTTGGCTCTCCTGAGTCTCCAGTTTGCAGACTGCAGATATTGGGATTTCTGTACCTCCTTAATTTCATCAGCTACTTTCTTACAATAAATCATTTTATATGTATATGTATTCTATTGGTTCTGTTTCTCTGGAGAGCCCTAATAGGGCCACCTATTTAGCTTTTAGGAGATTGTCAACAGGAGTTATGTTTGACTACAAAAACCCTAGTTTTAAAGATTTGTACTCCCTGCAAAGTCTCTTGAAAGAGAAAGTTCCAATAGAGAACGTGAAGAAGAGCCATTCTTGTTAATGGGCCTAGAAACTGTCCCACGGCAACCCCATTTAAACAAATCACCAGAGCCCAGAAGAGCTACTCTGAACCTCGTTCCTCAGAAGACTCATTCCATGTAGCTCTAGATGCCCATTTGCCTCTGGCTTGGAGTCCCAAAATGCTTTTAGCATCTGGCAGTCACTTGCTCAGTTCCCAACAGCTGATGCTCAGCTGCCAGAGGACTCAGCCTCTGGAAGTCATTTTTGCTCATGTTATTTCCAAAGCACCCCCAGGTCTGGCTGCTTCTATGTGAGCTGCTTCTGACTTCCTCAAAAGTCTTTATTCTCACATGCATGGAGGGGCTTCTGGAGACCTTGAAATCCTATGACATTGGGCCTGGAGAACATTATGCTAAGTGAAATAAGGTAGTCAGAGAAAGACAAATACCACATGATTTCACTCATATGTGGAATCTAATGAACAAACTGAACTAACAAGCAAAACAGAGACAGACTCATAGATGGAGAGCAGATGACAGCTAGTGAGGGGTGGGGTGTGGTTAGAGGGCAAAGAAATTGCCCAAAAAGGAAAAGGACTCATGGACATGGACAACAGTGTGGTGATTGCCAGAGGAGAAAGTATAAGGGGACTAAATAGTAATGGAAAAATACAATAAAGATCAAACTAAAAAAATAAGTGCATAGCACATATTTTTCTGAGAAATAAATCATGTTTTTGTTTTTTTAAAATCAGATTTTCAAAAGATCCAAGGACCCAAAAAAAGGATCTTTATCATAAGGAGTTGGATACTTGCTGACTCTTTAAGGCATTTGGTTCCTTTCTGCCCTGGGAAAAGATACCAACCCAGTCACAAGCATCGTTCGTTTTGTAGAGCGAAAGGAGCTCAGCTGTATCACAACACTTTCTTAATCAATCTTGCTCTCCTTAACTGAGAAAGTTGTATATGCTTCTTTCTCAGGAAGACATATCAAACCTTCTTAGCCATTTCAGGTCAAGTTTAAGCACAACTATACTTTTTTTTTTTTCAAAAGAAATACTCTAGTCTCTAAGCTTTCAGTGTGGGACATATACAAAATCACTGTTTATTCAAATTTTATGATACCCTGTCTGTCTTAAGCATACATATTAGTAAAAGATATATTTTTCCCACTTCCTCCTACATGTCTCCCCTCTTCCCCCCACCTATATTTGGGTACACTAAAGTTCAATGTTGGGGTTTTCAATCATTTCAAACAAATTCTTACCGAGTGCCTTTGTTGTTTTAACGCCTAGATTTTCACAGTTGTAAGCTACAGTGATAGGATAAAGTCACCGCCATAATTTTTCCATGACCACAGGAAGAGTTCTGCAATCCATTTGTGTTCTGCCAGCTTGCTGCTACTCCAGTGAGATACCTTGGAAGATTTATTCTTGGGATTTCCTGTTATCTAACAATAGAACTGGTCCTTGTCTGCATGGAGCTGTGAGTCTAACAGGAGAGTTACACAAATAAACACTGATAATCAAAAGTGACAACCGCTATAACTGGTGTTTATAAAGTGCAATGAAACTGCAGCCTGGGGAGCAACTAATTCTGCGTCCATGTGTTCAGGTAGCAGGTTGGGGATGGCTGGAGAAAGCTACTAAGAGGAGAGAATTTTCCCTTGGGTCCTGACATGAATATAATTAGACCAGAGAGACCAGAGGAAGGGAACAGAGGGAGATCTGATAACTGTAAAATACTCTAAGACAAAAAAGAAGTCTAGAAAGATGTTCTTTCTTAAACTTATGTTTGGAAAACTGTTACTGTCTAAATAACAGTGTTTAAACATTCCCATTAAGCAATGTCTGTAAAATGCTTATTTAAGCCCAAAACACTCTATGCCAGTTTTTTTAATAGAGAGAGCCAGCTGCATGCACTCAATGCCTTCTTAGTTTTAATTTTAAAACACATTTTAAAAACATTTTAAGGTGTAATTTTTCTTTTTCTTTTAAATTAAATCCATTCTTATGGTTTCAGGTCTAACGTTGAAGTCTTTAATCCACTTTGAATTTATTCTTGTGTGTGGTGTAAGAAGGTGGTCTAGTTTCATTTCTCTGCACTATCTGTCCAATTTTCCCAACACCATTTATTGAATAGGCTATCTTTAGCCCATTGTATGTGCTTGCTTCCTCTGTTGCATATTATTTGACTATAAAGGTGTTGGTTAATTTCTAGGCTCTATGTTGTCTTCCATTCATCTATGTATCTGTTTTTATGCCAGTACCATGCTGTTTTGATTGCTACGGCCTTATGGCATAGTTTATTAGGTAGTATGATTCCTCCAACTTTGTTCTTGTAGAATAAGTGCAGGCAGTCTGACTTCCTCACCCAGGTGTCTGGGTAACTAAGGGGAGTAGTGTTCCCATGGCCTTGGAGGGGCCTCATAACCAGTGTTCTCATAACCTTGAGACTGGGTCCGATAAATAGTTCCCATAACATGAAGTGGGCTCGCATACACAGAATTATGTTATGTTATGTAATGTTTTGGCATTTTTCCCACTTTGTTCCCCTCTAATACTTAAACAAGTAGGGTTTTCTCACTAGTTAGAGAAACATGCAAGGGGACAGGTGCCGTGATGGGTGTCATGCTGGGGAGCAAGAGACATGGCATATGCCACACAGAGACATGCAGACAGACACGCAGCTTGCAGCGTGCATGGTTTGCCCACCCATGAATAAAGGCATGCCAGACATCCCAATGGCTCCATGGCTATTTTCCATCTGCATGAATACCATGAATCTGCCCAGCCTTGGAAGGTGGCCACACAGTTCTTTCTCAGAATCACTGTTGCTATGTGGGGCCTTTTGTTGTTGCACATAAATTTTTTTTCCTGGAATTAACTTTTGTTAACTTAAAATTTTTTATTGTTGTTCAAGTACAGTTGTCTCTATTTTCACCCCACCATGCCCTCCACCCCACCCATCCCTTCCTGCTACCCTCAAACCTACCCCCTTTGGCTTTGTCCATGTGTCCTTTGTACAGATTCCTTGATGGCCCTTTCTCTATTTTCCTCCATTACTCCTCTCCCCCTCAACTGGTTACTGCCAGTTCTTTACTTCAATATCTCTGGCTATATTTTGCTTGTTTGTTTCTTTTTTTACACAATGGAATTCTACTCAGCTGTAAAAAAAAAGAAAATTTTACCCTTTGCAATAGTGTGGATGGACCTGGAGGATATTATACTAAGTGAAATAAGCCAGTCAGAGAAAGACAAATACCGTATGATTTCACTAATATGTGGAATCTAATGAACAAACTGAACTAACAAGCAAAACAGAGGCAGACTCATAGACGGAGAACAGATGACAGCTAGTGTGGAGTGGAGTTTAGGGATTGGAGGAATTGAGCAAAAAGGAAAAAGGACTCATGGACATGGACAACAGTGTCATGATTGCTGGGGAGAGGGGATATAAGGGTACTAAACGATAATAAAAAATTATTAAAAAAATCAATTTTTTTTAGACAGAGGCACTCAAATTTTCTTATTTGCTTAACAATTATGGAGTTGTTGTTTTTTTTCCCCTCACTGGAGAAATTTTTTTTCATTGATTTTTAGAGAGAGAGGGAGGGAGAGAGCAGAGAGAGGAGAAAGAGAGACTGAGAGAGAGACGCTGATGTGAGAGAGAAAGATTGATTTTTTGCCTGCCATACATGCCTCAGCCAAGAGATTGAACCTGCATCCTGGGCATGTGCTCTGACCAGGAAGCAAACCCTCAACCTTTTGGTGTACAGGACAATGATCCAACCAACTGAGCAACAGTGGCCAGAGATTAGGGAGTGTTTTAAATACTTTATCTAATATATATTTACTCTTTTAGGAAAGAATTTAAAACAGAATTGCTACTCCCAGCAACTGTATGATTTCATTTATTATAAGAGTTTATAAGGTAGACTCATTAACACACTCCTCATAAAGGTCGTTCTGGAAGAAAATTTGATTTAATATTTTAAAATTGTTATAATTAGTGGTCAGGCCTTTCTGAAACATCTGGTGCTCAATCCCAATTAAGTATCAGAACTATATATTTTGTATACCTTCATAGATTAGGATTATTTTTGGGCAGTTATTTGAGGAAATAAGTTTGAAAATATCGTTCACAATCATTTATTCCCTCTTATTTAAGTAATACTTCAATGACCATGCAATTTTGTTTTTAAAACTCTTTTTAGTATTCACTGGTCTCTTTAATAGATTCTTTGCCAATTTTGAGAGAACCAGCTTATGTTTTTGTTAATTTTATTTACTGATTTTCTCTCTTCAATTTCATTGATTTTACTTTAATTTTTATTATTTCACTTCTTCTACTTGCCTTATGCTTACATTGCAGTTCTTTTCCTATTTTCCTACAGTGATAGGTGGGATTATTGATTTTAATTTTTTTCTCCTTGTCTATTTAGCACTATAAATTTCCCCCTAAGCAATACTTTTGCTGATCCCACAATTTTTATCAGTTCTATTTTTATTTACATTTAGTTCAAAATATTTTAAATATTTTAAGATTTCTTTCTTGATCCATTAATTGCATTTTTGAATAATTAATTGTAAAGGAACTATTACCTGGAGTTTATTTAACAGTAAATTGGATATTTATGAAATAGCAGCCACAATAAATTAATAAGCTAAAAGCTAAAAGTTTTGTAATTTTTAGTATAATAAATCAAATTTCTGGTTTAATTGCTAAACAGAAAAAATTCCATATATTTTATTATAAATATTTAATTGTGCTGTAATGAATCTAATCCCTTAGGATAAATCATTTAATTTTTGATTTTGAATAGGCTTCCAGCAAGTTAAGTATACTGCTACTTAAGAGGGATTTACTTATGGAGTATTCGTAAACAGTGTCCAGCTCATTACAACGTTAGGACTTGTCTCCTCTCCAATGCTATAACTGTGCACTATATATCTTCATGGATGTATTACAAGACAGGGCCACAATTAAACAAATGCTTCATTTGTCTTAACTCACTCAAATAAATTATACATAAATTTAAAAAATATGATTTCCCAGTAATTTTATCACTTAATTTAGCTGTTTAAATAAATTTCTGCCTGGGTCTGCTAGCACAATAGCTGCAACTTTCTTTTGCTCACTCTCCCCAAATATTTGCGACTCTGCATTTTGAATCCAAGGGTGTAACTCCCCGCTCTTTCTGTTTTCAAGACCTTGTACTTCCTTCCCTGTTTGTCCCTTCCTCCTGTTACTGAACTTCAAACTACCTGGGCACTGAACAGTATTCCTTATCCTACTTTCAAGAATTATCTCCTGGTTCTGGTCTGTTTATCTGACATCTGACCTCTTACTTCTCTTGACCTCAGTTATTTGGGGGAGGAAAAGACACTTTTTATCAAATCATGAAAAAAAGAGTGGCATTCCTTCATTTTTTCCCTCAAGTTTAGAGTTGAAAAAACAGTCCCTTTTGGGGGAAAACTTTTTAAAAATAATAAATAAAACTTCTGAGAGAAAAGATAATCTCCTAATTATTATGAAATGCTAACTTACAACAATGTTCATTACAATAAATTATCTAGCCTTTATTTTTAGTAAGTATTTATTTAATTTTAATTAAATTTATTGAAGTGGCGTTGGTTAATAAGCTCATATAGGTTTCAAGTGTAGATTTCTATGATATATGATTTGCGTACTGCATTGTGTGCGTACTACCCAAAGTCAAGGAGCTTTTAGACCTTCAATAAGGAGAATCATTTCTAAAGTGAGGAGAAGAAATTTATTTTTTTTCTTTTTACAGCATGATTACAAAATGTTTCTCCTGCCGTCTAATGCTTTTCAAAATCATAGTGCAGGGAAGAACCCCTCCACTTCCTCTGTTGAAAGAGGAAGGAACTGAAGCATTAATGGTTCTGATGAAATTAGGAAATTCGTACTCTCCCAGCCCCAAAGAGAATATGTTAGAAGTTTTAAGAGCTTAAAAGTGTCTCTCAACGTCTCTCTATGTTCATTAAGAAAACACATGAGAAATTCCCATATGGAAAGTATGGATTTTTCTTTCCCCTAATCACATAAAGTAGCTTCTTATCTCTCCTCTTCTCTCTGAAGGAGGGAACTGGGCTAAACCACAGGCTACTGTCTGTTTCATTGCATTTTGTTCCATCTCCACCACTGATTAATTGCCCTGTGCTCAAATACAAAAGTAATCAATCAGCTCTTATGCTTCTAGAAACGCATTGACCCCCTTCTCTAAGTATGTATACAGAGCCTTTTGCCAAAGTTTCTAGGCACTTTTTCAAAGATTCACCGTCTATAATGAAGATGGGGGAGGTCACAATCACTAAAAGCAAAGCTCACAGCTGCTGGGAGAAACATTGCCAAGATAAGAGCAGCTACTAAGAAGGATAAACCGGAGGACTGTGCTAGCAAGCTTGGCTCAGGCTCCTGCAGGACTGGGGGAGGCTGCATTTCCATATACCATTATATTACAGATCTAAGGGTTTTATTCTTTTTTAATGAATTGTCTGTGTTCCTTGTGACAGCAAACAAAACTTTTCTTTCAAAAGAATATTTGATTAAAAGTGTTCACTTAGGCTTTGGGGTACGCATTATTTTAGAACCTCAGAGAATCCTGGACAATGATTTCCACAAATGTCTTATCCATTAGAAATGAATACCCAGATGGACTCAGCATAGTCAAACTATCACCTTTTCTGCAAACGTTTTCCAAAGGAATGGGTAACCGTAAAGCTAGTAATCTACTCTCTGGTATATAATTTTAAATAAAATCTAATTTTTTTTCTGTCATAGCTAAATTTCATTATTTTACTTTTACTATTTTTTATTATTGTTGTTTAAATACAGTTGTCTCCATTTTCACCCCACCATGGCCCCCTCACCCTATCCATCCCATCTCTCACCCTTGAACCTATCACCTTTTGGCTTTATCCATGTGTCCTTTATAGATTTTCTTCAATAAATTTTATTTTTTTGGAATTGTTCATTCCCTAATTTATTCAGTCCTAAGTTATAGTGTTCCTTGAATTTTTAGTTTTCTTTATGCTCTATTTTCTCCTGTGTCTTTGAGCACTACTTATAAAAATATTGAATTTCAGAAGCTGATACAGGCATTGGTAATATATGGAATTCTTATGTATGCATGCTGATGTGTGGAATTTAAATAAATATCTAAACTCTAAAGTTCAGATTTTGTGGTGGTCTGTATGATTTTTTGTTGCAGACTTGCCTTCTCTATCATATTTTTTAATAAATTAACGTTAAGTTCAGTTTCCTTTTTGAAGAATACACTGGGAATGGACACAAATGAGGCCGCCTAGAGCTACACCTACACATGGTAGGTGGGAAATACATGCTGGCTGAATGAGCAGGTGAAGGGACGTTACTAAAGGAGGTCCTTCAGAAAAATCAGGGTTAAAAATGTTTTATCAAATACCAATAATTAAGAACATAATATATTTAATGTAGGTCACTGAAAATATTTAAAAATTTTTCATCATTATGGCATATTACTATTTATTTGTTCACCATGCTAGTGAAATATATACATATATAATCATTTTAATTTGTTTTTAAAACATTGTTATAAATATTTAATAAATATTAAACTTACCTAGATAATACATAAGAAAATAAGGCCACATTTTTTAACTGTGCATAGTTTCTACCAAAGTAATTTTAAAACTTCTGTACTAACTCAGTTCCTATTCAGCTCAAAGGGTCTTTGAGAACTCTTTGATATTGGTATGAAAGGCTGTGGAATCAAGACACAGAAAGGATGAAAAGCAACTTTTGTTCACAGGTTTAATCCTTAACATTTTTCCTCTGTCAAAATACATTTGTCAAAAATTGCTCTAGCTGTATGTTTGTAACAATTACCCCTGGCTCTTTTGAGAGTGGTGCTATTGTTGTATCTTTACTCCATGGAACATGGGGTATCTCTATAGCATCTAGAAAGACTTGATTGATACCCTGAGGATATGGTAAAGGCTAATCTGAGAACTGTTACCAGAAAAAGAGGTTGTAGATGTTGGGGCCAAATATATCAGTATTTTTTTCTTGATAACCTATTTTCATAAGTTTTTCAAAATGGTTGCACTGATGTACAGTACGAACTGGGCATTGTCTGTATGTGGCAATAAGCAGCAAGTTTCCCAGAGGGAATTATTGAAAAAAATTGGTCTTGTCTGAAGTTATGCACTATTGGAAATTTAGGATACAATGCACACTCCCAGAAGACTATATTCCCGAAAACCCTTAAAACAATTTCAGTAACCTGCCTTGTGCTTGGTTGGCAAATGTATTGTATATTTATTTATACCCCACCTTATTCCTGAAAGTATTTCAAGATGACTTAATGTATTTATAACAATGATTCAGAATATATTTGATAAAGCTGGGTGGAACATACATCAAATTACATCCAAGAGGAAGACAGTGGAGGAAGCAAAAGCCACTTAAAATGTCCTTTAATTCCACCTTCTATGTGGAGCCGATCCTACTTAATGCTAAGATATAGGGAGAGTTGGTCTCCTGGCATTAATTTTCACATCCCTTTTGGAAAGCAGTGTGGCAACTATGCTGTGAATCGTAAATATTGCACATTTTGACTCATTAATTTCACTTTTGAGAACCCTAAAAATAAATTATAATGAGATATTAAATTTTATACATTAAATGTTCATCACACTATTGTTTATAATAATCAAAACTTGGAAATAACCTAAATTTCTACCCAAAAAGAGAAACACTAGATAAATATAATTGTATTTACTGATTAAGATGTCCATTTGGGCATTAAATTATACTTACTAATCACTGCAAAAATTAATACAATGTTAAGTGAAAAGGCAGAATATAAAATACTGTATATAGTGTGATTATAATTGTGTTAAAGAAAAAATCATGGTTTAAAGAAAAACATGAGGTAAAATGGACTGAAATTGATCAGTGTATCAATTGGAGGGGAACTATGGTTAATTTTTATATTCATTTTTGTTTGCTAAAATTTTATTATGGGCTTATATCACTTCCAAATAAATTAGTCTTTGAAGACTAATTAAGCCTCTATATCTGAGTGATCTCATTCTTATATTCCAATGTAATATTAAGAAACAAGAAAAAATGCTCTCAGGAGGATACCATCTGGCAGGCATTCCCAAGTGGACTGCAGGGGAGGTGCAGAGTTCTACCAAGGGGGGGTCCCTGCAATCAAAGGGAAGAGCAAGATTATGGGGAAGGGAGATAATGGAAGCTCACAGTGTTTGAAAATATGAAAAGAGCCAATAGCCTGAAGCCAAGAAGCAAAATGGGGCATAGCTTAGGCCATCTTGTACAAGGATCTCCCCCTACAAACCAAGAAGAGCCCACAAGTATGGAACAGTGAGTGTCTATCCAAATCTATGCCAAGACATGCCAAACTTCCATTTCTGCAAAATGTGAAAACAGTCATCAAAACTTCCCTCTACTTCCTTTTGAAGATAAGACATGGAAACAAACAGAAACAAAGCAGGTGATGGTACTAGCCATCTGGAATAAAATCACACAGGATTCTCCTCGAACATGGCAGGAGAGTTCTCATTTTTTTGTGAACTTTTTATTTTTTCAAAACCAGTGTTCAGTTCTTTATGTTAGTTTATTTAATTCACAAAAACCCTGTGAAGTAGGTGATATCATTCTCATTTTACAGAGGAGGGCCTTGAATCCTACAGAAGTCATATATCTTGCCCAGGAGCACACAGCTACTTGTGGCATAAGGATCTGAACCCACATCTACGAAGCCCAGTTACTTTCTCATATTTCTAGTGGGTCACAGAGTGAAATGACCCAGAAGTACAAGTTCAATGAATTGTTATTACACTTCTACCCTGTGGTATAGGGCAATAAGATGAAATTCTGTGTCTCATTCTCTCTGGAAATTGAGTTATCTTACACCATACATATAGTATAAAAGACCATATTCAACCAGCTACATTCAAGGTAATTGGAATGTGTCTAGGTCCAGAGTCAGACCTACATTCAAGATTATATCAATACTGCTAATAGCATCTGTAGAGAAAATCTTAGGTGTTGCCCCTACTCTTGGGAAATTTAGCATCTGGTGAGAACCAGATTGACTCATGCTGATGAAAGAACAAATTTCAAAAGCTCACTGCCCAAATTCAGTCCAAACCAAACCAGGCCAAACTGGATAAATCAAACCAAACAAAATAGCTTACCAAACAGCTATGACATTGTTATACAATTCGGTAATGTAGAGTATGTGGTCAAGCAATGAAACAATTACTGACCACACATTGACATACATAGTTATATTTACATAGAAGAAAACATCAGACACATGTTCTTGTAAGTATGTAAGTTTCATATATATTCATTTTCTTCAACAGTTTGCATATTATCTTTATTACAGCTTTTGAAGTCAAGAGTGACCTCCCATTCCTCAAATTGTACTCATTTCATAGTCAAAATCTGCTTTATCTCAGAAGCCTTGCTTCAATCTCCCAATGTTCACTGACCCTGGCATTCTCAAAACAGACACTTTTCTAAATACTCTATTGAAGTCATGTATTTAAAAAGTGCTAACTAGTCATGCTTTGTTATTCGTAGCTCCACTGAATATTTTTACTTTTTAAAATAGCAAATCTTTAACTAGATGCCTGAAGTTTCAGTTTATATATGTAGTAGAATAAGAACAGCTCATTTTAACATCAGAGATATGAATTGACCAGAGAGTTGGTCAGCTCTCTAAAAGCAACAAAATCTAATAAGAGCTTGAATTATGGCAATTTAGCCCACTCTTCTTATTACTGAAAGTAATCACCTTTAATAGACCTGCTGTAGTAAAATAGCTGAGAAAGCCTCTCTGCCTTCCTTAAGATCATAGAAGCTGACTTACTTAAAATGTGATAAGCACACCTGATACTATCTGTTTTACAGCCATTTTCAGGCATAATGGAAATATCCAATAGAAAAGAATCAAGGAGGAGGAACAAAACCACTGTGTTGAAATGTCAAGGTTCTATTTAGTATCCAGCACACTGAAGACCATTCTAATCTCCCCTCATTTTTTCTATTCCTTTTCCCATAGTTACTTCTGTTCAGTTTCAAAGCCACTCTCTTCCTGAGCATGGTAAATACTATTCTTGTTGTTCCTCCATCATCCCAGCCCTATTTAACTGGTCTCTGCTTTTCTGAATGCATCACACCTGGATTCATTGATTTCCCTGCCTCCCCCAACTCCTACTCCTTTCCTGAACCAACTCTGGCTCTACAAAAAAATATTCCTACACCATTTAATACTCTATTCTTGCTAGTCTTTGGGATTACAAAAATAGTAAGTTACCAAGAAGCCAATCTAAAAAATCTACATAGTGTATGATTTTAAATATATGACATTCTAGAAAAGGCAAAACTATGGAAAGAGTAAAAATATCAGTGGTTGTCACAGGTGCAGAAGGGGAGGAATGACTAGCTGAAGCACAAAGCATTTTTAGGGCGGTGAAAATACTGTTGAATACCATAATGGTGGACACATATCATTACACAGTTGTCCAAACCCATAGTGTGTATACCAACCATGAACTGTAATGTAAAGTATGGATTTTGGGAAATTATGATATACCAATGTAGATTAATCAGTTGTAACAAATGTACCATTCTGGTGGAGGATATCGAGGTTGAGAGAGGTTATGTATGAGTGGCAAGGAGTATGTGAGAAATCTCTGTACATAAAACTGTTCTAAAAAATAAACTCCTTAAACTTTAATGCTTCCACTATTAGTTTACAGATTGATTTGCTATTACAGTTATGCAATCACTTTTTGTTCCTGACATGGATCATAACCTCCAATGTTTGATTTTCACCAAAAATAAATCACTCATACAAGTCAGCCGTGTGGTAGCTAATTAGACTTACTGCATATTCAGTGTTCAAGCAACCAGCTGGGTCTCTGGGGCTGGAATTCAGCTTGTTCCTCACTCAAAGGTGAAGAGGGATTGAATAGTTCCTGGGTTAGAAGGCTCTGTGGAAACAAATGCCTATCTGCGTAATCAAGGCAGGCTTCTAAATCTCTACCAAAATCTGGACTGTGTACTATTTTGCCTACAAGTTGTTTTCAAGAGACTTTCTCTGTAAAATCTTAGAGTTCAATTATTTCCTGAAGACATCTGGATTTCATTTATTTTATCAAAGGTTGAATTCAAAAATAAGGGAATTGACAGACTTTATTAACTATGGGTTTAGTTAAGGAAACTGTGAGTATAGGGGAGGCAATGAAATGCAGATGACAACTCATCTACTCATTCATGTGGTTATTTACTCAAGCAGTGTTTTTACTAAGTGCCTTCTTTGAGCTAGGCAAAGTACAATATATCTTGGACACACAGTTAATTAAAGGGGCATGGTCGATTTCCTCATGGAACTTACAGCCTACTGAAAGAAGCAGGTAATAAATGAGAAAACCAGTGCTGGAGGAGGTCATTGAGAGGATGTGACTATAGGCTGGGTTGCTGAAGTCCAATTTATTACTTTTTAATGGTTAATTTTTAATGTCCTGTCTGAGAAATATTTGCTTAGCATGAAGTTACAAAGATTTTCTCCTATCTTTTCTTCAAAAAATTTTATAACTTTAGCTTTTGTATTTAGATCTATGATCCATTTTTTAAAAGTTTTGGTATAAAATGATGTAAAGGTCAAGGATAGTTTTTGTCTCTATATGTAAATCCAGTTGTTTGTTCCATCATCATTTGTTCAGAAGACTAACTTTTCCCCATTGAATTACTTTTACATATTTGTTGAAAAGTAACAGATCATAGTTTTGATCTTCTCTTTCTTAAATATTCCCTTAAACATTACATATAATAATGGTTTGGTGATAATGAATTCCTTTAGGTTTTTTTGTTTTTTGTTTTTGTTTTTGATCTAGGAAGCTCTTTATCTACCTTTCAATTCTAAATGCTAGCTTGACTGGGTAGAGCAATCTTGGCTGTAGGTCCCTGCTGCCCACAACTTTGAATATGTTTTGCTGATCCATTCTAGCCTGCAAAATTTCTTTTGAGAAATCAGCTGACAGTCTTATGGGAACTCCCCTATAGGTAACTACCTGCTTTTCTCTTGTTGCTTTTAATATTATCTCTTTATCGTTAACCTTTGGCATTTTAATAATGATGTGTCTTGGAGTAGGTCTCTTTGCATCCAATATAATTGGGACTCTCTGTGCTTCCTGGACTTGCATGTCTATTTCCTTTACCAAATTAGGGACGTTTTTTCTTGCAATATTTTTTCAAATAGATTTCTAATTTCTTGCTCTTTCTCTCCTCCTTCTGGCACCCCTATGATATGAATGTTGGAATGTTTGAAGTTGACCCAGAGGCTACTTATACTATTCTCATTTTTTTGGATCCTTTTTTCCTCTTGTGGTTCTGATTGGTTGTTTTTTGCTACTTTATGTTATTACAAATCATTGATTTGATTCTGGGCTTCATTAACTCTAATATTGATTTCTTGTAAATTGTTCTTTATTTCAATTAGTGTATCCTTCATTTCTGACTGGAGATTTTTATGCTATTGAGGTTCTCACTAAGTTCCTTGAACATCATTATAACCAGTGTTTAGAAATCTGTATCTGATAGATTGTTTATCTCTGTTTTGTTTAGTTCTTTTTCTGGAGTTTTGATCTATGACAAATGGCAATAAATACATACCTATCAACAACTGAATCTAAAAAAACAAACAATGCAAATGAGAAGAATGGAAACAATCATGGATATGGAGAGCTTTTTTACAGTTGCCAGATGGGAGGGGAGTGTGCAGGAATGGGTGAAGAGGTGAGGGGATTAAGAATTACAAACAGGTAGTTACAAAATAGCCATGGGAATGTAAAGTACACAAAAGGAAATGGAGTAGCCAAAGCACTTACAGGCATGACCCATGGACATGAACAATAGTGTGGGGATTGCCTGAGGGAGTGGGGGGTGCTGGGTAGAGGGGAGAGTAGGGGGAAAAATTGGGGCATCTGTAATAACATAAAAAGGGACATCTGTTATATGATTACAGATGTCCCTTTTTAATCTTTGATTAGAAAGATTAGTCATGGAGATGTAAAGTACAGTATGGGGCATATAGTCAATAATATTCTAATAACTATGTGTGGTATTAGATGGATACAAGATTTATTAGGATGATCACCTTTTTATATATTGTCTAATCACTGAGTTGTACACCTAAAACTAATATTCTATATCAACTGCAATTAAAAAAAAATAAAAGTGATTTAAATTAAAAAAAGAAAATTAACATCAAATGTAAGTTTGTTTATTTCTGGCTTTTCTATTTTATTCCATTAAACTATTTGTTTATCTTTATGCCAGTACCATATTGTGTTGACCATTCTAGTTTTGTAAAAAATCTTAAAATCAGATAGTTTAAGTCCTCCAACTTTGGTCTTTTTAAGAAATTGTTTTTGGTACCCTGGCTGGTGTGGCTCAGTGGATTGAGTGCCGGCCTGTGAACCAAAGGGTCACTGGATTGATTCCCAGTCAGGGCACATGCCTGGGTTGCAGAGCCAGGTCCTTAGAAGAGGGCGGTCAAGAGGCAAACACACATTGATGTTTCTCTCCCTCTCTTTCTCCCTCCCTTTTCCCTCTTTAAAAATAAATAAATTAAATTAAAAAAATGTTTTTGGCTATTTTACACCCTTTATATTTCTATAAAATTTTAGAATAAACTTGTTAATTCTATTTTTAAAAGCCTGTTGGGATTTTGATTGGAATTACATTTACTTTATATATCAATTTTGTGGAGAATTGAATTTGAATATTTGAGTTTTAAAATTTGTGAATGCAATAAATCTCTTATCTTTCATGTCTCTTCAATGTTTGTAGTTTTTAATGGATGTGCCTTGCACATATTTTATTTTTTCAAGCTATTGTATTTGGCATTTCATTTTTAAAAATTATTTTGGAGGGAATTTCAGGGGAAAAGGGAAAGGGTTTAGAGCAACAAGTATAAAGGACACATGGACAAAAACTAGGGGTGGTGGAAATGGGAGGGAGGTGGGGAGGCCTGGGTCAGTGGTCTGGGATGGGAGTAAAAGACAGAAAGCTGTACATGAACAACAATTAAAATAAAAAAATAAAAAATAAAAATTATTTTATAGATCTTTGTTGATAAGAGGTTATTTTGATAATTATCAGAAGCCAAATAGTTTGCAAGTTTCCAGTATCATAGTACATTTGAATATCATAAGTCTGGTGGCTTTATGATCATCTAACAAATATATCATCTCTAAGGTGTAAAAATGAAACACTCTTTCACTGTTGATAGTACACATGGCATAAAAGTAATCTATGCCTCGTGATAGGTTATTTATTTGTTTGGACTGATTATTTTTAAAAAATTCATAAGCTTTTTTTATTTTGTACCCCCTTCTATTAGTAAAACCTTTTGAGCATACATCTTCACATATGTATCTTGAGAAATTTATAAATTATATACACATACTTCTGTACTAATGTATTACCTAAATGTCATAGAATGTAGACATTTTAAAAGGTCAAAATAAATATTTAACCACATTTTAAGATGTACTATTAGTAGTGACAGCTTTATATTATCATTAGCTAATTTCTTAAAGCATGAGATACATGTAGGAGAAGTTCCTTCATTAACAAATGTGGATGTAAACCCACTGTTTAAATAGTCATCTTGATTATTTGAAGTTCTTTGGCTGCCTTCTTGTCAGGCTGGATGAGGGTGTCCTTGACTTTAATCTTGTATCATAAATAATGGACAGCTTGTTCCAGGAGGACAAGTGTCAGCTCTGCTGCTCTTTCTGTGATTGGCTTGTGCTTGCGTCAGTAGCAGTATGCTCAATTAGCAATTTATTTGCCTAAATATTTTAAGTCATTTGTCCATTTGGTGAAATTAGGCTTAGCTAAATCTAAATAATTCTTTCTGTAAATATAATGAGCCTACTTGAACCACAACAGGCGGGAAGCTAACAAGTGAATGAGGGGCCACATTGCAGAATTCTCTCCAATTCTTTCACAGACCTTTGGCCTTTAGGTTTGACATCAGGTTCCCAGAAAAAGATAGCAAATGATGATGCCAGTTCAACCATATATTAAATATTAATTCACATTAACTTCTTCTTGTTTTAATTATAAGTAAACATGAGTAAACATTTTAATTTTCCCCTTTGCTTCAGTGGATCACCTTGGAATTCTCTGATGTGAGCCTCCCACTCGCCATGGGAGACAAATGGTTTAGGCTGTGTTGTTACCAAGTTCACTTATTGCATTTGATTTCTCTTGACAGCTGAAAAGTTTCATACAAAAATTAAATTAGAAAGAAAAATAAAATAAAACACACTCTTTTACAGCTTTTTATCCCAGCCAGCTGAATCATTATATGTGCCATTGATCATAAAATAAAGATGAATTTGGAAGTTCTTTGCAATTCTACTAGTTTGGGAACAACAATGTAGAACATATGTTTTTCTGAGGTCACATAAAAGTTCAGTACCTTCTGCCCTAGCTGGTGTGGCTCAGTGGATTTTGTGCTACCCTGCAAACCAAAGGGTCACTGGTCAATTCCCAGTCAGGGTACATGCCTGAGTTGCAGGCCAGCTCCCCAGTGTGGGGCGTGTGAGAAGCAACTACACGTTGATGTTTCTCTCCTTTTGTTTCTCCCTCCTTTCTGCTCTCTCTAAAGATAAATAAATAAAATCTGGGAAAAAAATTTCACTACCTTCTGATTCCACAGATTATTTTACTAGAATCTTTGGTAAAACAAACTTGTTTAAATGTGTCCAAAAATTTCCTAAATATTTCTCAGTTTTGCTTATGCATATATATTCTTCTGTCCTATACCACCTTTATGCTGTTTAATATAATTTTATGGTAAAAAAATACAATACAATTACATGGCATGGTTTCTGGTTTCAATGTCTTTGCTATCTCAATGGGAAGCTAAGTGGATCCTAAATGAAGTACCTATAGAACCACAAAAGACATGATACAGGTAATGCCCAAACAACTTCCTGTTCTTAACATTAAAAGTAATCACAAAAGTCTTCTAACTCTGACTGGCAAAGAATTTAGGATGAAAATGGGCCTATTTTAACCAAGTTCTTTCTATCTGGGACATGTCTGCTCACACACTGGAGTGCTGGATTTTGTTCTAATGCAGACAAACGTTCCCTGAGTGTAACAATGCAAAGCGTGAGTGCAATGGGAAACCAGAGAAGGCAGAGAAGACTGTGCAGCAAAACCAGTCACTGAAGTAGGAGAGAACAGGTGCTGAGCAGTGCTGATTTACCCCATGACCTACCATTTTCAAATATTTTAATTGGATATTTTTTGATGCTGAGCAATCTTCTATTCATTTGTTGTTGATTTTCTAGAATGGGGATTGGCAATGTATAGCTCAGAGACCAAATGCAGTGTGCACATATTTTTGCAGGTCCTAAGAGCTGATAAAACTATTGGTTCAAGACTATGAAAATTATACAAAGTAGAAATTTTAGTCTCCATAAATAAAATTTTATTGGAACACCACCACACTCATTTGTTTACATATTGTGTATGGCTTTTTCACACTACAACTGCAGGAATGAGTAGTTGTAATAGAGACTTTATAGTCCACCAAGCCTAAAATACCTACTTCCTGGGCCTCTGTATATAAAATTAACCATCCATATTTTAGATGGTTGCCTGACTTTTCTTTCTGGCTTGAGAAAACTTTATTTTCTTAGAGGAGACAAGAAGAGAACTAATATTTACAGAGTACCTATTTGTTATTTTGCCTGGTCCTAATAACCTTATTAACACTCCATTTCATAAATTAAGGAACTGAAGTTCAGAGAGTTTAAGCAATTTAAAAGATTGCATAGGTAGTAGCTTTTGGAGCCAGGTCTCAAATTCATGCTTTACTGTATTATGTTATTTCCCATACTCTCTTTTGTCCAAAAAAAGTAGATTCATTATGCCAATTAAAAAAAAAAGATGAAAAGAATACAGGATTGTGGGAAGGGAGTCAGCCATTTAATGAGCAGTTGGTCACCAGCGCTGGTAGTGGTATACCACCAAGCTGTCTCAGCAAGACTAACTCAGAGTCTGTGACAGAGAGGTGGCCCCAATTACTTTTCATCAATTCATGGATGCTTTCCCTCTAGGTCCTCTTTCTCCTAAAGACGAAGACTCTTAATAGTAAGACCCAAGTAATTTATAAGAAAGTATCTCTCCATGCTATTTAAATAAGTCTTTATTATTCAAAAGAATATGAACCTTAAGCTGTATTCAACTAATCTTCCTGATTTTACAATATACAATTAGAGTAGCTCAATTTAAAAATCCATCTCTTCCTCTTTCTTTAATAACTATAAATAATATAGCAGCAGCTGCAGCAGTGGGAATCTATTGAAACAAATTGTATTTGTCAATTGATCTCCAAAGGCATATTTCCTTTAGAAATTCATAGAAAAGTCACTGAAAAATGTATAGTGCTTTAACAGAACCAAACTGCAACATAGCTTAAACATTAATTTTAACTGTCTTTCTAATTGATCCAAATCATCACAGCCAAATAGACATTCAGAGAAAATGAACTAATACCTAAGATACTAAAAATAAATGTTGGCCATGTTGTAACCTATTAATTTTTTTGCAAGTTGATATGATCCAAATTTGGTTTGGAAGAAATTGAATGTCTCATAGTATTGCACTCAATAAATTCCTTATCCCTACCATTACTTTCCTCAATTTTTTAGGCCAACTTTCTCTTCTATAATTTTCCTCCCCAGAAAATAGATACATGCTAGTGCTAGTTATTTTCCACTTTCTTGCTTATTTCTGTTCTGTTCCCTGGCCTACCAGGTGCAACCCAACATGCCCACCCCATCCCATTGCTATCATTCCTTAGGAAGCAAACTGTGATGGGAATAGTTATATTGAAACATGGGCTGCGGTGCATTTGAAAGCTTGGACCAAAGCCATGAATCTAGGGACATTAATGTGAGATCGCTCAAGGTCTGGTGGTGATCAGAGTGGCAGGGATGAAATCTAAAAAGGGAAATTCTAAAGAAGTAGGATTCTTCCCTGCTTAGGGTCACCAAAGAGAAGATGTTATAATGATATGCTTTTTTTCCAGTATAGTAATAGCTAAAGGAGCAAAACAAAAACAACACAAATAAAACCATAAAAAGCTGACACTAAGGGAACATTTTAATAACCATGCTCTGTGAACACAGTAAAATTTCTTATGCCTATTAATTATAAGTCTATGCTCAATAGATCATCAAACTAAACAGAAAAAACATTGATGAAATTATGTAAATGAAAATGGCAGAGCTCAAAACAGGGTTCTTGGGTAACAAGAAGGAGACTAACCTGGGTGATTTAGACAGAAAGAGGTAGGAGGGGTAGGAGGAGAGAGAGAGAGACAGAGACAGAAGAGGAGAAAGAGATAAGAAAAGATTAAACTATGCCGGGAGCTGTGCTGAAATACTTTCAACAAAGAGGCTATGAATGAGTCAATGAATGTTTTTGACTTTCATGAAGGTTGAGTGATATACCTCGAGAATTTCATTAGGATATTACCAGACTTTTTTTCCTTAATACCATTTGAAGGGAACATTCTCATCATCATTTTATTAGCTGGGGAGATAGATGGATATATTTTTTAATTACTTTACATGTATTACCTCAGATGTAAAAACTTCCCTTCACAACTTATCTAATAAATCTAGAAGTTGATAAATAGCCTTTCGGGCACTTCAGATTCTGTGATTGCAATCTTCAATGAAAAACAAAATCTGAATTAAGAATGAAAAATATAGTCTCCCCATTTTAGGTGACTCTTTGTTTGTTTCTGCAATGTATAGATTCAGTGCAACCCTTACTAAAATACCAATGACATATTTCACAGATGTACAACAACATTTCAAAAATTTATATGGAAGCATAAATGACCCTGAATAGCCACAGCAATAATGAGAAAGAAGAACAAAGTAGGAGAGATCACAATACTTGATATCAAACTATATTATAAGGCCACTGTAATCAAAACAGTCTGGTACTGGCATAAGAATAGACACATAGACCAATGAAACAGAATAGAGAGCCCAGAAATAAACCATGTCTCTATGGGCAATTAATATTCAACAAAGGGGGCATAAACATAAAATGGAGTAATAAAATAGCCTCTTTAACAAACGGTGTTGGGAGATCTGGACAGGTACATACATAAAAATGAAACTTGAACACCAACTTACACCATACACAAAAATAAATTTAAGGTGGATAAAAAACTTGAATATAAGTTGTGATACCATAAAAGTCCTAGAGGAGAACATAGGCAGGAAAATATCAGCTATTTTATGCAGCAATATTTTCACTGATATGTCCCCTAGAGCAAGGAAACAATAAACAAATGGCAACTCATCAAAATAAAAAGCTGCTGCATGGCTAAAGAAAACATTAGCAAAATTAAAAGGGAACCAACCAATAGACCTGCTGTAGTAAAATAGCTGAGAAAGCCTCTCTGCCTTCCTTAAGATCATAGAAGCTGACTTACTTAAAATGTGATAAGCATACCTGATACTATCTGTTTTACAGCCATTTTCAGGCATAATGGAAATATCCAATAGAAAAGAATCAAGGAGGAGGAACAAAACCACTGTGTTGAAATGTCAAGGTTCTATTTAGTATCCAGCACACTGAAGACCATTCTAATCTCCCCTCATATGGGAAAATATATTTGCCAATGATACCTCAGACAAGGGTTTGATGTCCAAAATACATAAAGAACTCACACAACTAAAAACCAGGAAGACAAAACCCAGTTAAAAAATGGGCAAAGGACCTAAAGAGACAATTCTCCAAGGAGGACATACAGAGGGCCAAAGACATATGAAAGGATGCTCAACATCTCTAGCCATCAGAGAGATGCAAATTAAAATCACAATGAGATATCACTTCACACCAGTCAGAATGGCCATCATAAACAAAGCAACAAACAAGTGCTGGCGAAGGTGTGGAGAACAGTTAACCCTAACGCACTGTTGGTGGGAATGCATACTGGTGCAGCCACTGTGGAAGACAGTATGGAATATCCTCAGAAAACTAAAAATGAAATTGCCTTTTGACCCAGCAATTCCACTGCTAGGATTATACCCTAAGAATCCTGAAACACCAATTTGAAAGGACCTATGTACCCCAATGTTCATAGAAGCACAATTTACAATAGCCAAGTGCTGGAAGCAACCTAAGTGCCCATCAGTAAATGAATGGACAAAAAAACTGTGGTACATTTACACAATGGAATACTACACAGCAGAAAGAAAGAAGGAGCTCCTACCATTCGCAACAGCATGAATGGAACTGGAAAGCATTATATTAAGTGAAATTAGCCAGGTGGTGAAAACAAATACCATATGATCTCACCCATAAGTGGATGAGAGTGGGTGATCAACAAAACAAACAAGCAAGCAAAATATAACCAGAGACATCGAAATAAAGAACAAAGTGACAGTGACCAGAGGGGAGTGGGGAGAGGGATAAGGGGGAGAATAGGGGAAGGGCCATCAAAGAACATGTATAAAGAACACATGGACCAAGCCAAAGGAAGTAGGTTCAAGGATGGGAGGCAGGGCTGGGTGGGGTGGGGGGCACGTGGTGGGAGGAAAATGGAGACAACTGTACTTCAACAACAATAAAAAAAATAAAAAAAGGGCAAAAATAAATAAATAAAACATAAAAGGCATGCTATTCCTGCTCCCTCTTCTGGTTCATCTGCTCCCCACCACCATGTACTTTTATGTACCCTAAATTTCTAAATAACATTCTTAAATTAACATGTCTTGGTTTGTCAGTTGCAGGCAATTCCAATATGAAGGATAAGATTAGGTCTGTTTCATGCCCACAGCACTTCCAAGTGCACCCCTACCTGCCTGCCCAAACACATTCTACATCTTTTCCTATCCTCTCTATATGGCTAATCTCTAGTATTTTCATTATTATTACTAGGTAACACTTTTACAGATGACACATATTGTGTATTATGATGACATTTCTCTCTGGTAAAGCTTATATTATCTGTGGATTTAGTAATTGTCTTATTTCCAATTGTTTATGTTCCTTTATATCTTGCCAAATCATTCATAGTCTCCACGAACTCCATAGAACTCCAAGTCATTCATTGTAATAAATGGAGCAGACATTTTATCAAATCAGTCTTCTTAGTCTTATCAGTCTTGAAGCTTTCTGTCCTCCTGGCCAAATAAGATTGAGAAATCTCTCAGTCTGCTACCAAACTGTCCTCCTGGAATATGTCTCCATGACCTAGATATTCTAATTGCCTCTTTCCTTATTCTATCCCATTCCCTTAATCCCACATGTTTCTTTTACTTGATTTACTTTCTGGGATTACATCTGGAAATAAAATAATTAAATCAGCCAAAATAAAATGGATTCAAGTTCCGAGATATTTTAAATGTTTAATAATAATTCAAAATATGTGTATGAAGTTAATTACTACAATTAAAGTCAGTCTTTAAGATGATTACTGACCCACCATACTTTGATTTGGTTAATGTGAGTGACCCACACACTCCAGATTCTGCTTTTTAGGGTTTGATTGTTGGTTCTAGATTAATGGAAGAAATGCCACCCCCCTTTTTTTCACATCTTTACCTTGCAGTTCAACTTGTAAATATCCTTGTCTTTTTTCAGTGATACTAGCTACAACAACCCATGCAATACTGTAAGTATACAGAGTTCTTTTCCTTGTCTCTTAATATCCTTATAAGAGTATAAAAATAAACCCACCCTAGACAAAAATTCTGATTCTTGACATTTGTGTGATTTTTATTTTTTCTTTTACCCATATCTTCAAGTAGCTACCAACTTTTGGTTCTACTTTTTTTATAATATCTACAAAGACTTACTCCTCCTCTGCTTTGCTTTCCTTCCCTCAGCATGGTATACCCAAGTACATTTTGAGACAGAATCTTGGTAACTGATTCCTGGAAATAGCCTGATTCGTATTCATATAAGAGTAGATGTACAAGATTGATGACAATTATTGACTAATCTTCATTCCTTTCAACTGTTTTCCCTTAGT
>PVKU01000575.1:58787-151624 GCA_004027475.1 Anoura caudifer | reverse complement strand
TTCTTCCCTGTACCTTTCTCCCCTATTTCTCCCTTCCCCCTCCCCACCAAAATCCCTCCATGTGATGTCCATTTCTCTGATTCTGTTCCTGCTCTAGTTGTTCACTTAGTTTTTATTTTTGTTGTTTATCTTTTCTTTTAGGTTCATTTGTTGACATTTGTGAATTTGCTGTCATTTTACTGTTTATAGTTTTGATCTTCTTTTTCTCATAGAAGTCCCTTTAACATTTCATGTAACAATGAGCTGGTGATGATGAACTCCTTTAACTTGACCTTATCTGGGAAGCACTGTATCTGCCCTTGCATTCTAAATGAAAGCTTTGTTGGGTAGTGTAATCTTGGGTGTAGGTCCTTGCCTTTCATGACTTCTTTCCAGACCCTTCTTGCCTGCAAGGTTTCTTTTGAGAATTCAGCTGATAGCCTTATGAGCATTCCTTTGTAGGTAACTATCTCCTTTTCTCTTGCTTCTTTTAGGATTCTCTTTTTATCTTTAATCTTGGGTAACTTAATGATAGTGTACCTTGATGTGTTCCTCTTTGGGTCCAACTTTTTGGGAACTCCTACATTTCCTGGACTTCCTAGAAGTCTATTTCCTTCACCAGATTGGGGAAGTTTTCCTTCATTATTTGTTTAAATAAGTCTTCAATATCCTGCTATTGTTCTCTCCTTCTGGCATCCCTATAATTCAAATATTGGAACATTTCAGGTTGTCCCAGAGGTTTGTAAGACTCTCTTCACTTTTTTTGAATTCTTATTTCTTCATTTTGTTCTGGGTGGATGTTTATTTTTTCCTCTTGTTCCAAGTCATCACTTTGAGTCCTGGTTTCCTTTCTGTCACTGTTGGTTCCCTGAATATTTTACTTTATTTCATTTTGGGTATCTTTCATTTGTTTTTTCATTTTTTGACCAAGCTCAATCAGATCTGTGAGCATTTTGATTACCAGGGTTTTACATTCTCCATCAGATAAGTTGGCTATCTGTTTGAATGAGAAGTGTTTTAAACACACTTTTAACTACTACTATTTTTAATAGAACCTTTCTTTCACTTTCAGAGGTAGGTACCGCCAATACTGCTTAAGTTTTACAGACTTAATCCACTCACATTCTATGAACAAAGAACCGAGAGTTTCAGAGAATGTGATGGAAGCAACTGAAAAAGAAAGTCGATGTTTTCGACTTTCTTAGTGAAACTTTAAGAATAAGAACTTTAATGAATAAAGTTTCATTATGGCAGAAACTTTATTCCACACCTGTTCCAATGTGGGCAGGAATTTTGTGTTGTTCATTACCATATCTTAGGTGCTCAGGACAGTATCTGACACTAAGTAGGCTGTGAATGAATGAATGGATTGATGAATATAACATCTTGCTTAATAACCTGACAGTAGCCTTTAATGTGGTATTATCATAGTTTAAGTAGTTTGCTTTTATTCTCATGACTTGTGGTAATAATTAGCACTGGGATTCAAATCCACACTTATATGACTCCATATTTATGCTTTAAGAATATTAAATTGGACTCAATTGACAGTTCTTTCCTGTTTAAAATAATTTCTTCTACATGCAAATCACAAAACACAGGAAAATATGAGATGTGTGCACAAAAATGAGAAAAATAAACAAAAGAAAGTTCCCTTACATAAGTTTAAATACTTTTATTTATTAGTTTAAGTCTTAACATGTAACTTAACACTTATTTTAAAATTTTCTTTTAGCACAATCTACTCTATTGTCTTCTACTGAGTTTTAGGACAGTTGCCAAAGGGTGTGGTTTTCAGTGGTTAGATTTTCAGAAATCACTCATGTTGTTTACTTCAGCTTTCATTGTAATTAAACAAGGATCTGCTTTAGAAATTATCACTTCACAAAGCACTATAAAAATACTGTATCTGCAACTGATAAAATGCAGAATTAAAAAAGTCTACCACTTTACTCAGAGATTTCTGGGAAAACTTGTTTCAGTACATCAATGTACTTAAATAAGCTCAAAGGTATGGGCACATGCAAACATATTCCTCTTGGTATTTAATGTGATGAGCAGAGCCTATTTATTGCCTGTTCCCCTAAATGAAATCCTAATTAAAATTCCATTCCTAATTTAGTTCTGTTTTTTTTTTCAACTATACACAGAAATTTCACTTTTGAAGTATGTGCTATGGTATCCCGTAAAGAGCAGTGGACTTGGCAAAGCTGATCTGTATCTGAATCACTGCCTGAACAATCCAATAGCTGTGAGAACTTAGCAAGTCTTGCAATTTCTCTGAGCCTAAATTGATCCATATATAAAACGTGAACCAAGATTCATGTGTTAACTCTCCCTTGGGGCTGTTGTGAGGATTAGACAAAAGAATATGTATGGTAGAGCTACTTTATATACTGTAAAACATTAAACAAATATCTTTTATTAATAATAATATGATAATAACATTTGGATTCATGGCAACTTTCTTTATGAGCTGTTTCCAAGCCTTATGAATGGTAGAGTTTCACGCTTTCTCTATGATCAACAATAATTCCCTTCTTTCCCTTTCTCATCTTTTCTTCCTTTCCGCCTTCAAAGAACAGATTTGAGAGAGGCTGTAAGCAAAATAGGCACATTGTGATTAACAAACAAGTGGAAAGAAGTTTGAATAATGAAAAATGAATTCTAAATAAATATTAAGAGAAAATATGAATAATACTAAAACTGAGTATAAATTTTGGATTGTAGAATTTGATGTTAATAGTATAATGACTACTGTTTGTTAGGATGATACAGAGGCACTGACAGTTTCTAAGCATAATTCTGATTCATTTAACAAAAATGAACCTGCTCATGATACTGTGACTGCGCTTTCACACGTTCAATGAGTGCATAATGACCACTTACCATGTGCCTTGCACTGTGCAAGGCAGTCAGTAGATACTGGGGAACCATGTGGACAGGCCTTGACACCAAGTCAATTTGGGTAAGAAATAAAGATATGAATAAAACACATGCCTAATAATTAAAATATATATTCTTATAAATCATAATACATAATTTGACAGGGAAGAACTGAATTATATGAAAGGGAATAACAAGGACAACCAATTTTAATTCTGGAGAAGGTCAGAAACATGATCTCTAAGGAACTATTTGGGTGTATTTTATTTATTTTATTTTGAGTGAGAGGGATTTTATTAGAAAACACTATTGCCATAAGGACACATCAATCTCAGTCTCTGCAAGCATCTCAGAATCAAGCAGAGATAGGCTTTCTTTCTTTCATCACTTTTTCAATTGTTATTCTATTACAGTCATCCAAATCTTCCCCCATTTGGCCTCCTCCTCCCTTCCTACCCCCACCCCGCCTGCTTCCATAATCAATACCCATCCTGTTGTCCATGTCCGTGGGTCATTCATACATGTTCCTTGACTACTCCTTTCCCCTTCTTTCCCTCATTAATCCCCTGCCCCCTCCCCTCTGGTTGCTGCCAGTCTGTTCCTTGTTTCTATGCTTCTGGTTCTATTTTCCTCTTCTTCTTCTTCTTCTTCTTCTTCTTCTTCTTCTTCTTCTTCTTCTTCTTCTTCTTCTTCTTCTTTTTGGTTTTGTTCATTGGGTTCCTCTTATAGGTACCTAATAATAGGTAGTCATATGGTATTTGTATTTCACTGCCTGGTTTATTTCATTTAGCATAATGTTCTTCAGTTCCATACATGCTGTTGCGAAAGGTAGGAGTTCCTTCTTTCTTTCAGCTGAGTAGTGTTCCATTGCATAAATGTATCACAGTTTTTAGATCCACTCATTTACTGATGGGTACTTAGGCACTTGACTATTGTAAATAGCACTGATATGAACGTAGAAGTGCATAGGTTCTTTTGAAAAGGTGTTTCAGGATTCTGAGGGTATAATCCCAGCAGTGGAATTGCTGTTCCATTTTTAGTTTTCTGAGGAAATTCCATACTGTTTTCCTCAGTGGCTGTACCAGTCTGCATTCCCACCAACAGTGTAGTAGGGTTCCCTTTTCTCCACAACCTCTCCAACATTTGTTGTTCATTGATTTGTTTATGATGGCCATTCTGACCCGTGTGAAGTGGTATCTCATTGTGATTTTAAGTTGCATCTCTCTGATGGCTAGAGATGTTGAGCACCCTTTCATATGTCTCTGGGCCCTCTGTATGTCCTCCTTGAAGTGTCTGTTCAAGTCCTTTGACCATTTTTTAATTGGATTCTTTGTCTTCCTGAAGTGGAGTCATGTGAGTTCTTTATATACTTTGGAGATCCAACCCTTGTCTGAGATATAATTGGCAAAATGTTTTCTCATGTGGTTGGTTCCCTTTTTATTTTGATGATATTTTCTTTAGCTGTGCAGAAGCTTTTTAATTTAATGTAGTCCCATTTGTCTATTTTTTTCCTTTGTCTCCTTTGCTCTAGGAGATATATCAGGGAAAATATTTCTGTGTGGGATATCGGAAACATTACTGCCTTGGTTTTCCTCTAGGATGTTTTAGGTGTTATGACTTACATTTAAATTTTTTATACATCTTGAGTTTATTTTGGTGTATAGTGTAAGTTGGTGGTATAGTTGCTTTTTTTTTTTTTTTGAATGTACCTGTCCATATCTCCCAACACCATTTATTGAAGAAGATATTTTACTCCATTTCATTATCCTGCCCCCATTGTCAAACAGTTGAGCATAGGGACATGGGTTTATTTCTGCGTTTTCTATTCTGTTTCATTGTCCTATGCGTGCATTCTTGTGCCAGTACCAGACTGTTTTGATTACAGTCGTCTTGATACTTTGATATCAGGTATTTGGATCCCTTATATTTTGTTCTTCTTTCTTAAGATTACTGAAGCTATTTGGAATTATTTATGGTTCCATACAAATTTTTGAAATATTTGCTCTAGATCTTTGCAATATGTCACTGGTATTTTAATAGGGATTGCATTGAATCTATAGATTGCTTTGGGTAGTATGAACATTTTAATGATGTCAATTTTTCCAATCCATGAACATGCTATATGCTTCCATTTTTTTGTGTTTTCCTTAATTTCTTCCTTTAGTGTTCTATGGACCTCCAAGTACAGGTCTTTTACCTACTTGGTTAACTTTATCCCTAGGTAATTTATTTTTCTTGTTCCTATAGTAAATGGAACTTTTTCCCTAGTTTCTGTTTGTGATAGTTCATTGTTGGTATACAAAATGCCTTCAATTTCTGAGTATTGACTTTATATCCTGCTATTTTGCAAATTCACCTATTAGGTCAAGTAGTTTTTTGGTGCAGACTATAGGGTTTTCTATATACACTGTTATGTCATCTACAAACAATGACAGTTTTACTTCCTCTTTTCCAATTTGGATGCCTTTTACTTTTCTTGTCTGACCACTGTGGATAGAACTTCCAATACTATGTTGAACAAAAGTGGTGAAAGTGGACACCTTTGTCTTGTTCCTGATCTTGTTTAGTTTTTGCCCATTGAGTAGGATGTTGGCTGTATGTTTCTCATATATGGCCTTTATTATGTTGAGGTATGCACCTCTATTCCCATTCTGCTATGTGTTTTTAATTATAAGTGGGTGTTGTACTTTACTGAATGCTTTTTCAGGATTTATTGATGTCATCATGTGATTTTTATCTTTCGCTTTGTTTATGTGGTGTATTATGTTTATTGATTCATGAATATTGTACCATCTTTGCATCCTTGGGATGAATCCTTGGGAGAATTGAGGCTGGTGAGATAGGTCAGGGATGAATAAAGCAGTCCCTACTTTATCTTGAATGCCATGTGGGAAGCTGGTTTAAACATAAAGCTCTTCAAAGTGGTATTAAATGAATTTTAGAATTATCACTATAGCAGCACAGGGGATGTATAGGAAAAGGTGAAGAGATTGGTTAGGAGAAGGCAATAATTGAATTACAAAATGTTAGGGACCAAAATGAGGCAGTGCAAATTAAAAGGAAGATATGGATTAAAAAAAACTATTTAAAAGAGCAAATGTAGAGAATTTGGAGAGCCACTTAGATGTGAGTTTTGAATGAGACAGCTGTAGTTTAGAATAATTTTCCTTATTTGTCACCAGAGACACGGAGTGTATAATGATGTCATCTACCATATTTTAGAAATAAAGGACTAGGATATATATGAAGAAAAAGATGATATATTTAAATCTGAACACAAGCAGTTTGAGATCTCTGTGGAATGGCAGCTACCTGGTAGTCAGATAAGTATGGTAATGAGTAACTTAATGATGGAGATACATTATGAGAAATGTGATGTTAGACTTCACCATTGTGCAAATATCATAGAGTGTTCTTACAAACTTCACTGGTATAGTCTACTACACACCTAGACTATATGGTACATCTATTGCTCCTAGGCTATAAACCTTTATAGCATGTTACTGTACTGAATATTCTAGGCAATTATGACAAAATGGTAATTAGTTGTGTCTCTAAACATAAAAAATGTACAGTAAAAATACAGTGTAAAAAATGGCACACCTGTACAGGGCACTTACCATAAATGGAGCTTGCAGGACTAGCAGTTGCTCTGGGTGAGTCAGTGAATGAGTGGTAGGTGAATGTGAAGGCTGAGGACATCACTGTACCCTGCTCATAGACTTAGGCTACACTGAATTTATTGAACAACACAACATTAAAGATTAAATAAATAACAAGAGCAAATGATATAATCAAGAGACACCGTGAACATGAGGTGTGTGAGGCTGATGCTGGCATAACAAGAGCTCACCTATTTTTTTATAAGTAGAAAGAGTACACTTTAAAATAATAATAAGAAATGTAGTATAGTAAATACATAACCAGTAAGAAAGTGACTTATAATCATTATCAAGTGTTGTGTACTCTATCTACATAATTGTATGTGCTATGCTTTTATACAACAGGCAACTCTGTGGGTTTGCTTACACCAGCATCACCACAAACATGTAAGTAATGCTTCATGCACAACATGATGAGGGCAGCATGTCACTAGGTGATAGGAATTTTTCAGCTTTATAATCTTCTAGGGCCACCATTGCATAAGCAGTCAGTAGATGATCACAACATCATCATACAATACATGACCGTATGTGGATCAGGAACTTAGAAGTGGATTCTGGTCTGAAACTATGGACTTATTAGTTAAAATCAACAAAATGATTAAGGGAAACTGCATATAGTAGTAAGAAAAGAAAAGCCCCACATTTAGCTCTAAGGAATATTGGCATTTAGGGAGCACACAGAAGAGAAATCTTTACAGAAACTGAAAGTGTGACCAGAAAGGAGAAAAACAGGAGAGGTAGGTGTCCTAAAAGAAGGTGTGACCAATAGTGTAAACTATGTTTAAAGATTAATTTAGTTAAAAGCATCATTGAATTTGGTAATATGGAAGTCATCTCTCACTTATCTGCTCAGCCATTATTTAATGAGAGATTGTTATGTGTCAAGTGTAATGAAAGACACTGAGGATACAATATTAGCAGAACAGATAGTTGCCCCTGTATTCATGATGCTTGGTCTAACAGGGAGGTTAATCAAGTAATCTCTCAAGTAACTACCCAAAATCAAGAGACATCTGCCTGGAGAGTGGAAATTGCCACAAAATCAAGAAAGGTCCCAGTGAAGGGGATCTTTGCATTGACTTTTAATATGAGTTGGTCCAGAGAGTACAAAGTTATTTATGATAGTTCAAGTTCAAGTAAGACTCTCCTTGTCACCTTTCCTTTTTTCTATTAGTGCCTCCCTTCTCCCTTTCAGGAACAAACAGGCAAGAAGAGGGTCTGGAGCAGGCTCTAGTAGAGGCAGAGTATGGTGAATGCTAAAATCACATTTAGAGTTTTAAAATGTTATTTATTTGTTTATTTTTAATCCTCACTTGAGGACATTTGTTTTCATTGATTTTGAAGAGAGAGGAAAAAAGAGAGAGAGAGACATTAGTGTGAGAGAGAAACACTTTTGGGTTGCCCTCTTCTATGCGCCCTGACCAGGAATCAAACCCACAGCCTGGATATATACCCTGACCGGGAATTCAACCCACTATCTTGTCGGATTATGTTGCAACTAACTGAGCCACACTGGCCAGGGCACAATTGGATTTTTATTAATATCTTGGACAAGACATTTTAATTATTGAATAGAGGCTGAATTTGAGTCACAAAATTGTAGCACGTCCATCTATTACTTAATATTAAGGCAGAAAAGCCATGGGATTGGCCAAGGTTTTCTTCAAAGGGCAGGGGAAAATTACCCTGAATGAATTTTAAAGTTATCTATGGGAGACAAAAATAAAGTTACTTTTGTTCATATATCAGGAGTTAGGAACTAAGGAGGATTGCAACAGATTGAAGAGTGAGGGGAAGGGTAAAAATAAGTGGGAGGCTCCTTTTCAAAATATACTTAAAAGGGAGAAAGTACAGATTGAGGGAGAGAGAGACAGGCCACAGCAAGTTTTCTTCTTAAAATATGGGATAAGTCTGAGCTTGTTTATAGTAGTCCTCTTTTACCCACAGGGGATATATTCCAGGAGCTCCTGTGGGTGCCTGAGACCACAGATGTCACTAAACCCTACACATCCTACATTTTTCTCTATACATGAATACCTGTGATAAAGGTTAATGTATAAACTGGTCACAGAAAGAAATGAACACAGTAACTAATAATAAAATAGAACATTATAACAATGTACTGTAATAAAAGTTGTGCAAACATGGTCTCTTTCCATCAAAATATCTTGTTGTATAGTACTCACCTTTGTTGTGACAATGTGAGATGATAAAATGCCATGTGAAGAGATGAAGTGAGGTGAGTGAGACATTACTGAGTAAAGTAAATGCTTTGGATACACAAGCACTGCAACACTGTGACAGTTGATAACCAAGAAGACTGCTAAGTGACTAACAGGCTAGTCTATGTACAATGTGGGTACGCTGAACAAAGGGATGATTCAAGTCCTGGGCAGCATGGAGCCAGATGGCATGAGAATTCATCATGCTACCCCCAAAAGGGTGCAATATAAAATATACATTGTTTATTTCTGGAATTTTCCATTTAATATGTTTGGGCCATGGTTGACCATGCATAACTAAAACCACAGAAGGTGAAACTGTGGATAAGGGGGAACTATAGTATATAAAGGAGAAAGAGTGAAGAAATAATGAAGAGAGAGGGTGATTCTTGAATACATACTAATTCTTGAGTTGCCTAGAAAGTGTAGTTACACAAAACCCCTCATTTCTGGATCATGAATATTAGCAACAAAATCAAGAAAATGAGTGGTTTCTTTACTTTATAAATTACCTTTCCTTCCAAAGTCTTCAAGTTTAGTCTTTGCCATATGTGAGTCAAAGAAGTCACTATTTCTGGTGAAATTACTTTAATTTAGCAATGACTTGGAACTTACTTGGAATCCTAGAGGAGTGAATGAACGTGTAAGCTTCAGGACAATCTCTTTTATTCACTTTTACAATGTAAATCTTTATTCACTTCTTAATTCTCAGCAGCTGTAACCACACCTGATGCATAGTATATGTTAAAACATGTTTGGTGAATGAATAACTTATGAATAATAGCAAAAACATGAAAGATTGAGTGAATAAGAGTGAATGAAAAGTTCCACAAAGAAAACAGTAATACCAGCTCACAGTCTATTTGAATCAATCAGTTTTAAAAATCAGAGATCAGCCCTGGTTGGTGTGGCTCAGTGGATTGAGTGCCTGCCTGTGAACTAAAGGGTTGTCGGTTCGATTCCCAGTCAAGGCACATGCCTGGGTTGCAGGCCAGGTCTCCAGTGGGGAGCATGCTAGAGGAAACCACACATTAATGTTCCTCTCCCTCTCTAAAAATAAATAAATAAATAAATTTTAAAATAAATAAAAAATAAAAATCAGAGATAAGTAAGCCTGAAAAAGAACTTGATCTTCAAATGAACATTACTTATATATTCATATAATATACTTTAAGGTGAAATATTACTTACTGAATTTTAATTAATTGATAAATGAGACTGATGAGTATGTTTACTTACATTTGCCCTTACCAAAAATTCGTAAAATAGCTAAGGTGGATGAGAAAAGAGAATAAGAACATGTGTGTCTAGACCACAGTCATTAAATCAATGGTAGGGCCAGCAATAAAATCCAAGTTTCCAGATTCAAAGGTTCTATAGAAGATAAGTTTCTGGAGCTATAGCATTCCTTTGAATATTTTTAAAGAGAAGTCTATCAACATTTCAAAAGCATTATCATGGTTCAGCCTATGCACTAATCCATAAAGTAAAGGAAATGATTTAAACTCCATCATTTCAGATGTGGGCTCATTTATTTAGTCATACTAGAGTATTCTGTTATTGTTTTAATGCACACAATTTAACAAAATGAGTGTTATCATTAACTATATAGATAAAAAATTCTGACATTGGAAATTATGGGCCGGATTCAACAAAGAAACCAAGATTGTAGCCTTTTTTATTGTATAGTTTCCCTCTCCACATTTTTAGCTTGTAAATGGCATCCCTATTTATTATCATCAGCTATCTTCAAAACTTAATCGCCAGTTTTAACAATAATTACTATATTTATTTAAAAATGGCAAAGTTAATAACAAAGAATTAACTTTGTTATTCTCAAAGGTAAAGGTTTACTATAAATAAAGGTGATAATTATCATTAGAAAACTTATATTTTGCATGTGAATGAATAGAGCATAAGAGTGACATATTTCTTAAGATTTACAGTGTGAAAAGTAGGTGCTTAAGATTTTCAGCTTCATTTTTACCAAGTCACTATAATGCTTACTATATAGTAAGCAATGATTAAACAAGAATAGGAAATGTAAATGACACAAAGACATATATATACATATATAATAAATATATATATACACACACATTTATATACATATATATTTGGATGACACTTAATTTTTAAGAAATTTGCTATTTGGGGGACTTTCTGTTGAGTAATTGAGAGTTCAGAATATTGGATTGTCCTGAGTCTAGCAATGTATATATACTGTTTATGTTGCTTAAAGTTTCACAATAAATAGAAATAAAGGTTTTGTTTTCTTTAAAGAGCAATTGAACTTTGAACAGGGGCAATAGCAACCATCATAAAGAATTCTTCAAAAGGGAAAATGAAACTTGAGGCATAGTATTCACATGAGTCATTCACCACTTGCCAAATTACTTTTCCTAAGAAGGCTTGAGCTCAATAAGTTGAAGTAATAAAGTGATAAATCTTTTGGAGAAGAATTTTACTTCTTGGTTGCTTTAAAAGGAGAAAGATTTTATTTTTCTATACAAATGGAGCCAATGGCTTATAGTAACCACTCCAAATTAAACTTACATTTCTTGAATAGAAAAAAACTTGCCCTTCTTAGACATCATTGATTTAAAATTAACCAGACAAGATTGTGTAATCATTGGAATCTTGTTATGACAGAAAAAGAAATATAAATAAGGTATTCAAGATTTAAAACATCCACTAGCTTCTGAAGATTCAGTTGTACTTAATAAATATAAAAATCTTTGGTATATACTAAAAAATAAAAATACTGTCACTAATCACTTGTATTTATTTTGATAATATCATCATCATGGTTAAAAATATTAAGTATGAATTTGAAGAGCTTAAACACTAATATCTGGCAAATATTTGGCTAAGGGGCTCATTTTGTTTTTGTTTTTGTTTTGATACTGAAGTTTCTTGAAGGGAGAAGGGAGGGAATTTCAGGGGAAAAGGGGAAGAGTTTGCAGGAACAAGTATAAAGGACACTTGGACAAAAACAAGGTGGGGATGGAAATGAGAGGGAGATGGGGAGGTCTGTAGGTGGGTTGGGAAGGGAGTAAAAGACAGAAAACTGTACATGAGCAACAATTAAAATAAAGAAAATAAAAATAAAAAAATAGTGAGGTTCCCTTTCCATGACTCTGGAAAGAAAAGTTTTTTTCCCTTTTTTTCCTTCTTCCTTCTTTTCTCTTTTCCTTCTTTCCCTCATTATTTTGCCTTCTTTCTCTCCTCTTTCTTACATCTTTTGGAAATAAATGACATGCTAATGCTTTTTTTATGGTCAAGTTTAAGCATACCTGTTTCCTCAGATATGTCCAAAGTCTGGAAAAAAACAAAACACAATGTTTTTTATTATAATTATGCAAGTAACATTGTAAAATGCAGAGACAATAGTAAAAAATCCAAATGTTACTTTTTTCCAAGGGAAAGAATAAATATCAGGAAAATAGGGTACTTAGAGTAAGAGGACCATGCAATTATCTGCATGAAACTTAGCCAAAAATATTTATTCAGTGATTGTAATTTATTTACAAAAAAATTGATCTTCTATAAAAGGATAGTGCACATATGTCTCTCAAGGCTTAAGAAATAGTAATTCTTTTGCTCTACTTTGCTTTGCATTATAGTTAGTTACATACATATTTTTCAGCATAATGAAATTGTGGTGTGTGTGCGCGCTTTACCTCTGTAACAGCTTTATTGATGTCTAATTGGATAGAATAAAAAATAACAGATTCTTCACTCTCAAATTTTCCTTTTGTCTCTTCACAGTCCTTCCTTGCACCTTTTCCTGGGCAACCACTGATCTGTGGTCACTATACATTAGTTTGCATTTCCTAGATTTTTATATAAATGCCTACATGGTTCCTTTATATCTGGTTACTTTCACTCAGCATAATTGTCTTGAGTTTTATTCATGCTGTAACATGTACCAATAGTTCATTCTTTTTTATTCTGAATAGTATTCCATTGTGTGGATATACACCATGTCCATGAATAATGTCCTTTCGTTCAACTTTGTTTACTTATAATGTTGATGAGATGTCATAGTGTCTTAACTATTGTCCTGGATGGGAACTTTGGCTTTGTCATATCACAAGCAGGGCCTCAGCAGGGGGAAGGCACTCTGTATGTCAAACCAGAGGGGCTTCTCCTTCAGTACCACAGCCCGAATCAGGCCCCAAGTCTGAGAGAAAATGCTGCTCACAGTTTCCAGATGGCTCTCTATAAAGACTGGAGCTTCTCATTAATTTCTTAGTGTAATAAAATACCCAGTAGTGTTCATACACACACAGAAAATGTTAGCCTATGGTAAAACTGGTGTTGTTATATTGTTTCACTTAAAGTCACAAAACCTATGATGACATTAAGTGAAGACTTACTGTACCATAACTTGTTACCAATTCACCTGTTGAGAGACATTTAAGTTGTTTCCAAGTTTTGACTATTACCAACCAACTGCTATAAACATTCATATACAATTAAGTGTATGGACATATGCTTTCATTTCTCATGGGTAAATACCTAGGGGTGGAATGGTTGGGTCACATCATGGGTGTCTGTATAAATTTTCTCTAAAATGATTATACCATTTTATGTTCCCACCACCAGTTCTTCCACATCCTTGCCAACACTTGGTATGGTCAGTCTTTTAAATTTTAGTCATTCTTATAGGTGAGTAGTGATAGTACATTGTAGTTTTAATTTGCATCTTCCTATCGGTTCATGTTCATATTTGTCCTCTACTTCTTTGGTGTTGCCGGTTGAAAGCTTTTGTCCACTTTTTCCAGGTTTTCTTTTATTGACTTTTGAGAGTTCTTTATATATGCTGGATACAAGCCCTTTTTTCAACTGTATCTTTATAAATATGTTCTCCCAGTCTGTGGCTTGTCTTTTCATTTACCTAAGTGTCTTTCAAAGAGATAAACTCTTAATTTTATATAACATTTTTTATATTCTTTTTGAATTATGCTTCCAGTGTCATCATACCTAAGAATTCTTTTCCTAACCCAAGGTCCCAAGATTTCTTCCTATTTTCTCCTAAAAGTATAATTAGTTTTAAGTTTTACATTTAGATCTATGACCCATTTTTGCTATTTTTTAAAGTATGTTGCAAAATACGGAATGAATTTAGATTTTTACACACGGATATCCAGTTGATTCAGCAGCATTTGTTGAAAAGACTATATTTTCTCCACTGAATTGCCTTTGCACCTTTTTTTGAAAATCAAATGACCAATGTGTGTCTATCAGTTTCTAGGCCATATTTTGTCCCACTGATCTGTGTGTCTGTCCTTTCAGTGATACCCTACTGTCTTCATCACCATGGCTTCTTAGTAAGTCTTGAAATAAGGTAGTGTGAATCCTTCAACTTTGATCTTTTTTCAAAGTTGTTTTGACTATTCTACTTTGCACTACCATATTAATTTTGGAATCAGCCTGTCGATTTTTTTAAAACTCGTTGGATTTTAATTAGCATTACAACAAACCTCTAGATCAGCAGTTCAAACTGATCTAGAGGTTTCAGGGAACTGACAAGTTACCAATTGCAATGGTTAATTTTCTTTGTCAGCTTGACTAGGCTGTGGTGCCTCACTGTTTAGTCAAACATTAGTTTGGATGTTGCTGTGAAGGCATTTTTAGATGTGATTAACACTTAACAGTTGACTTTGAGTAAAACAGATCAGCCTCCATAACATGGGCAGGCTTCACCCAATCAGTTGAAGAGAAAAGACTGAGGTTCCATGAGGAGAAAAGAACTGCCTCCAATTGCCTGCCTTCTGACGGCCACACCGACTCTTGCTGAAATTTCTAGTCTGTCGGCATCTCCTGTGGATTTCAGACTTTTCAGGCCCCACAACTTCTCTCTATAAAGGCACATCAAATTGGTTCCATTTCTTGGGAGAAACTTGACTAAAACACTGATACTGAGTTTTCATGTTCATGGCTGGGGAGAGGTGTCAATGTGAGGGGAGTGGTAGCACCTTGTTTGGTTGCCCCTGAAGTCTGGTGACCCATGGAGGTGCGCTTTACTTCCACATCAGGGAGACAGAGAAGCACTTTAAAGAGAATCTTTCAGACACAACCATGGTTATAGGAAACTACCAGATGCAGCTGTAATGACAATCAGCAGGAGGAGTGCCAGCCAGCTATCCCAAGGCTTGGCATGTTCATGGAGGTGAAAGACAAAGAAGACAAGGTCATTCTGGCCCATCAGTATGGCTCTGAAGGCAGGTTCACTTTCATGTCCTGTACCCCTGGCAACCATCAGATCTGTCTTTACTATGATTCCACCAAGTTCTCCCTTTTTGCTAAAGGCATCTTGAGAGTTCATCTGGATATTCAGGTGGGTGAACACACAATGACTAAGCAGAAATTGGTGGCAAGGGAGATAACATGACCAGGAAGGTGGCCCTCCCAGGGCAAGGCCCATTTACCACACTCTGGACATGCTGACCCCATGACCTCTACAATCGTGGGACATTCCACTGCATAGTTTGTGGTAGTGGGGGACTTTTATGCCAGGGCCCCTACACCATCATAAGTCACATGTGCATCTCACCAGACTTCCACCCGATGGGGCAGCTCTGCCACCCTGTACCACCCATGCATCCTCGGGTCAGTCCAATTAAATTATGATCTTTATTAGGAAAGGTATCATTCATTATTCAATGAATATTTATTGTATACCTGCCTTGTGATGAATTGTGTGTTAAGTCTTGGTGATATAAGGACACAAGAGGCAAAGTCTCTGTCCTTATAGAACTTGGAAAAACAAATTGAGAGGGAAGACTATTAAGGGTAATATGATGAATGCTATAACAGCATAATACACATAGTAATTCAGAAGCCCATAGAGTTAAATGCCCACCCCAATCTCACAGAAGTAAGGAGAGAAAGAGAGGGACACCTCCTCTGGCAAATTTTATCAGAACACAAAGTTAACTCAGGCAAAAAAATATTCAGCATGGTTTACCCAGTTATCCTAAAATAACACATTAAATCTCAATTTATATATGGTGATATATTTTATAGAGTCTTTACCTACAATTTCATATTTTAAATAAATTTTGTGGAACATAGAGAAGCCAAATATTCATTTGCTCTATTTCCTTTAGCATTCTTACCAGTGTACAAATTTGTGTGTGTGTGTGTGTTTAATGTGTAAGTTTTTGATTATCTGTGAAATAAATTCAGAACATACAAGCTACAGGGAATCACATGAACTCTGGTTTTATTCATGGGGCTCAATCCTTGCAGACAGTGTGTGCAAATAATGCATTCAAGTTAAGTTCTTACCAAGAGTGGAGGTGATTATCTATGGCTGGATAGAAGAAAGTGTATGATCATGACACATTTCTTGGATCTCAACTCCTTGAAGACAGTCATAGTATTTTATGCTTCTTTAGTACCTATCCCCATAGTATTTGGCACAACATTGATTGTATTAATGAATACTTATTGAATGAATGATTGATCAATATTTCACTTTATAGGTTTCAAGGATATATTTCAATTTATTTTATACCCTGTCATTTAACCTATGCTCCTTCATTTTGATATTAATGTGACATTAATGATCTAACTCTGCTAGGCTACTGCCCTCCCTCCCTTCTTTTACTATATGTTGCTTCTTTAAGTCCTATGACAGCAGAGTATAGAGATTGCAGGATGTCCAAATTATAAGAGATTTTGTAAGTATCTTCTGGGATGGTGGGATTATGGTCTGTGTAGCTCTAAAAATAGCTCAAGGAAGGACATGTGATGAAGCCTTAGAAACTACATGTTCTTTAACTGCAACACACCCTAGTCTCTTGTTTCAGTAACTCTCTGCCCCCATCACCATACCAGATCTTAACAGGGGAGATAGGAGGAGCAAATCACCGATGTGATGTTCACCCTCAGTGCTAGACACTCATCTTTTTATGAAATTCTCCAATTCTCACAAAATATTGCAAAATACCTTTCCTTGAGCATTGCTAGGATTCCAAGTAGCTTGGGGCTTTCTTAAACCTCTTAGCATCAAAGACTTTGTTTTACTTTCCCTTCAGAAGCAGTACAATGAGATTGTACAAATACCATTCTATGTGAACCATGTATGTCAAATTTAGTGGAAATTTGATGGCTGTTTTAAGATAATAGAAAATGTGGGTGACTGCTTGTGTGGTAAATATAATAAATAAGAAAGTTCCAGGATTATAGACAGTTGAAAGGCAGGCTGGTATGGTAGAAGAGAAAATAAAGAATATTAACACAACTAGATTTGAAAATCCTTGCCAATTAAGTGTTGAATCCAGAATTGCTTTTCTAAATCCTATTCATTTTCTACAACATTACTTTTAACCATCCCAGTCAGATCCCCATTTATAGGTCATCCTATAAATGAGGTGGCCATTTTATTTAGAATTTATAAGAAAAATATTAATGGCATTCAGGACTTCCTTATAGTGCTCTCTCATTCTAATATAAACTTCAAAACCTCTTCTCTGTCTAGTAATTGCAATTTGTATCAACTGCGGACATTTTACTAAATAGATTTTCAGTGAATGAACTGGCTTTTGTATCAAAAATACATTAGTGTGCCTCTTTCCCGGTCTTGCATCATGGTTCTGCAGAGCTGATTTGAAGGCTACTGTCCAGCTGACTTCAGAGGAACAAAGACAAGACAAGAAGCTGGTGTAAAGCCTGCTACTGATGATCAGAAAAGTAATAGCCTGAATTGAAAAGTAACACGCTGATACCCAGCCTTTTCTGGAAGCGAGTGAGTGATTCCTCTAATAGGACAAAGTCTTGCTTGGAGCCACCTGTTTCCAAAGATCTTTTCCTCGCCCTTTAGCTTGTCAGGTTTCCTGAGGCCAGCCAGGGTTCAGGAGGTAGGAGAAACCCATTCGTAATGCTCAAGCAACCTCTGGTCACAGGTGACAGATCATGCAAGAAACAGGAAATACATAAAATATTCTCCTTCAAATTATTTTAAAGTATTTGTCATTTCATTCATTCATTCCCACTTTAATGGAAAAGTAAAACAACAAACAAAAAAGAAACCGCAGCTCAACCACATATAGGTTTCTATAGAATCCACATTCTTCATTTTCCTCAAAATAGAAATGTTTCTTATATTACACATCATTTGATCCATTGAAACAAAGGTAGCTGCTCATTTATTTCAGTTCCTGCCCCTTCCCAACTTGGTTTAAAGAAAAAAAAATACCTTTGTCCCCTTTGAACTAAAGTAAGGCAGACACGAGTCTGACATGAAACAACTTCTGCAAAAGTACTGATTAAATCTTTTTCGAAAGATGAAAAGAATCTTTAAAAACAAACTGAGGTTTTATATCTGTAGGTATTAAATTCTCCCCTTGCATTTGCTTTAGTTCAATGTAGCATTTGTGTGGTTTATTACATCTTTCATTCAGCAGATCTAAAAACCTTTGTGAAGTGGAAGATAATGGCATAGTGTGCTATAGGTTTTAAAGATCCTGTTCTTTTTTTTTTTTTTAAGCCAGCAAGCAGCCCTTTGCAGACAGAGGCTTCATGCTGATGTGAAGTCTCTTTTTCTGGCTGCGGTTTAATTCTCTGTTCACTTTAGAAATTGCTTCTTACAAATAAAATGTTCTGTGGCTATTTTTCTTTCTCTGTCAGGTCTAAAGTAGAAGTTACCAAATTTAGGGGTAAATAAAAACCACCTGGATGTTTTTTGCTAAACTGTTGATTTCTCGGATCCTCAGCCAATATACTGATTTAGTTGTAGACGGAGGGTGGGACCCAGGAATGTACTTTGTAAATGAGCGTTCAACTGACTCTGCTGCAGGAGGTCTTTCAGAGAAACACTGGCCTAAACTAATTCTGGAAAAACAAAAACAAAAACAAAAACAAAAAAAACATGAGGACATTCAACAGCTTTCTTTGCAAGATATTTCCTATTTCTGATGAGTTCTTTTTATTCCAAATGTCACAAGCAGAACACTAAATCATGTTTTGAAATGAGAAAAATAGATTTAAATGAAAGTATGATTACCTTGTCTTCCAACGGGAACTATGAACACTATGCAAAATCATGTAACGGGAAAGCAAATTAATCCACTGGCTTGAGTACAAAGCAATACAGAGATTTAATAAAACCTGATTGTATAGCATGAAATCCAATTCTTAAGTGTCTTGGTGAAGATAAACATATAGATTATAGTGTAGATTAGTTTAATAAGTAAGATTCTGTCGTGTGTTCCAACTTGTCAGCTATCAATCCAGCATATACTACATGCAGAGATGGCAAATTGCCCACTAATCTAGTATTGTTGACATGCTCTCCAAGTAACCTAACACAGGCCTAGATCCTCTTCCATCACAGTTCAGTTCAGTTCAGGGTTGTTGAAGGGGCAGGCAACACCTGGAGACCAGGCACACCTGGAGACTCTTCAGTGAAACCCAGGAATGGGAAGGAGAGTAGAAAACATCCCAAGTATTCTGGTGGACCACACAGTGCTGCTGCTCAGACCTGATTTACCGGCTGTCAATAACACTGCCAGCTTGAGGAATTGGCAGCCTGTCTACAACACCTGGAGAAATGGTGTATGTACGCCCATTGTACTTCCACATTACACAGACCCCTAGAGAAGTTCATTTGGATTTACATATGCTTAGCTGGTTTTTAGTGTCAAAAAATCCTCAGGAATTTTCAACCCTGTGGAATCTAATATTGTTAAAAAATTAACTCTTTATCTTTCAATCAATCATAACTGCAATGCTGAAATTAGAGGCAGTACAGCGACGTGACCAGGAAAGTAGGCTCTGGATCCAGAATGCCTAGATTGATAGACTGGCCCCACCAGTTTCTACCTGTCAGCCACTAAGCATATTAATGCGACATTCTGTGCCTCAACCTTATGAAAGTATAAAATGGAGGCAGGAAATATATCTATGCTATGAAGTATTATAGAATCCTCAGGAGGGTTAAATTAATTAACGTGCATGAAGCACTTAGTAGAGTGCCCAACATGGAACAGATTCTAAATAAATGTCAGCTTTATTATTGTTGTTGCTGGCATTAGTAGAAAAATATAAGTGGAAATGTGTCATTCTTAATTTGAAAATGTTTTCAACTCTATTGCAATACACTTGGCATACAATAAAGTGCACTTTTTAAGTGTACACTTCAGTAAGTTTTGACAAGTATGTACACCTGAGTAATTGATATTCCAATTAATATATAGATTATCTCCATTATCCTATTAATCTCCCTAATGTGCAGTCTTTCATTCCTACCAAACCCCAGGAAACAGTCTGATTTATCAAACCATACTTTTATTTTGTATGTTTTAGAATTTCATATAAATGAAATCATACAAAATGTACTCTTCCATGTCTAGCTTTTCTCACTGCACATGATGGTTTTGAAATTCATCTTTGTTGTGTATATCATTAGCTTACTCCTTTCTATTAATAAGTATTTAATTTTCTTCACCTAATACAATTAGTTGATCTCATCACTTACTAATGAATATATAGAATGATATAAATCATTTGGTGTTTTGCTACTAGGAATAAAACTGCTCATTCTTGCGAATCTCTTTTTGTGAATATGTTTTCAATTATTTTGGGTAATTGCCTAGAAATGGTGTTGTTGGGACATGTGGTAGGCATATGTTTAAATTTATAAGAAACTCAAAGTGTTTTCAAAAGTAGCTATTGTACTTAATACTCCCACAAATAATGAGATACATTTATTCCACATCCTCAACAATTGGTCATTATAGTTAGTGTGAAGTGATATCTTATGTTTTTAATTTGCAGTTTCCTAAAATCTTCTTACATACATTTTAGAAATTTCTATGTTTTCTTTTTCTTAAGTGTGTACTAAACACTTTGGCATATTTTTTAATTGGTTTATATTTTTATTACTGAGTTGGAGGAGTTCTTTATTTAATCAGAATATATAAAGTGAATAACTGTCTCAGTCTAAGTCTTTTATACATATATTTATATATGTATAAAATATACATATATTATTGATTATGCTATTACAGTTGTCCCATTTCCCCCCCTTTACTTCCTTCTATTCCTTCTACCCTGCACACCCCCTCCCACCTACATTCCCCCCCTTTAGTTCATGTGCATGGCTCACATATATAAGTTCTTTGGCTTCTACATTTCCTATACTATTCTTACCCTTCCCCTGTCTATTTTCTACCTACCATTTATGCTACTTATTCTCTGTACCCTTTCCCCCGCTCTCCCCCTCCCAGTCCCCTATTGATAACCCTCCATGTGATCTCCATTTCTGTGGTTCTGTTCCTGTTCTAGCTGTTTCCTTAGTTTGCTTTTGCTTTTGTTTTAGGTGTGGTTGTTAATAACTGTGAGTTTGCTGTCATTTTACTGTTCATATTTTTTATCTTCTTTTTCTTAGATAAGTTCCTTTAACTTTTCATATAATAAGGGCTTGGTGATGATGAATGCCTTTAACTTGACCTTATCTGAGAACCACTTTATCTGCCCTTCCATTCTAAATGAAAGCTTTGCTGGATAGAGCAATCTTGGATGTAGGTCCTTGCCTTTCATGCCTGTAAGGTCTCTTTTGAGAAATCCACTGACAGTCTGATGGGAACTCCTTTGTAGGTGACTGTTCCCTTATCCCTTGCTGCTTCTAGAATTCTCTCCTTCATTCTAATCTTGGCTAATGTAATTATGATGTGCCTTGGTGTGTTCCTCCTTGGGTCCAACTTCTTTGAGACTCTCTGAGCTTCCTGGACTTCCTAGAAGTCCATTTCCTTTGCCAGATTGGGGACGTTCTCCTTCATTATTTGTTCAAATAACTTTTTCACTTGTTGCTATTCCTCTTCTCCTTCTGGTACCCCTATAATTTGGATGTTGGAATGTTTAAAGATGTCCTGGAGGTTCCTAAGCCTCTCCTCATTTTTTGAATTCTTGTTTCTTTCTTATTTTCTGGTTGGATACTTTTTTTCTTCCTTCTGGTCCACACCATTGATTTAAGTCCCAGTTTCCTTCCCATCACTATTAGTTCCCTGTACATTTTCCTGTATTTCACTTAGCATAGCCTTCATTTTTTCATCTAGTTTGCGACCAAAATCAACCAATTCTGTGAGCATCCTGATTACCAGTGTTTTGAACTCTGCATCTGATAGGTTGGCTATCTCTTCATTGCTTAGTTGTATTTTTTCTGGAGCTTTGATCTGTTCTTTCATTTGGACCATTTTTCTTATTTCGATGCACCTGTTACGTAGTAAAAGGTGGAGCCTTAGGCATTCACCAGGGTGGGGCAACCCACATTTCTGCATTGTGACACTGTATGTGGGGAAGGGGTCTGAGAGAGAACAATGGCACTTGCTCCACTCTCTGCCAGATTTCAGTCACTTCCCCTGCTTCTCACAAGGAAAGTGGGCCCTTCTGGTGCTGATTCCCAGGTGGGTGGGTTTGTGTACATTCTAGGACCCAGTGGGTCTCTCCAACAAATTCTCCTGTGAGGCTGGGAGTTTCTCCCACTGCTGTCTCAGCCCCCACCGTGGTTTCAATCAGTGGTTTGAAGCTTTATTTCCCCGTGCTGGAGCCCTGGGTTGCACAGTCTGTCTTATTCCCCAGTTCCTCCCAGTTTATCTGCACATGAATGTGGGACCGCCCACTCCACCAATCACCACCTCACTGGGTCCCCCAGCCTGCCACCTTGCTGCGAGTCCTCACCACCCAGCTGCCCATCTCTGCCTCTCCTACCAATCTGGAAGAATGTGTCTTCTTTAACTCCTTGGTTTTCGGACTTCCATACAGTTTGATTTTTCTGTCAATTCTGGTTGGTTTTTGTTTTTAAATTGTTGTTGTCCTTCTTTGGTTGTGCGAGGAGGCACAGGTATCTACCTACAGCTCCATTGTGGCCAGAAGTCTCAGCCTATGTCTTAATAATATCTTTCTAGAAGCACAAATTTGACTGTGAGAGAGTATCATTTATTTCCATGTATGGCGAGAGCTTTTTATGTCCTGAAAAAATCTTTGCCTGTCCCAGTGTTCTAAAGATGTTTTTCTATTTTTTCTTCAGTAGTTTTATAGTATTTGCTTTATTTAGATCAAATTATTTTTCTGTATCTTAGAGGTTGAGTTTTGTTTTTAAATTTTTGTATGTTCAATTGTTCCAGCATAATTTACTGAAAAAATTATTCCCCCATTGAATAAACTTGCTACTTTGTTTGGTCAACCATGTAAATATTTGTCTGTTTTGAGACTCCATTCTTCCATTCATTTATTTGTCTATCTTTATACTACTATCAGATTTTCTTGACAAATATAGCATTATAGTATACTTTAAATGAAGTAGCCTAAGTCCTTCAATTTTATTAGTTTTTCAAAACTTTTTAATTTCTTGAAATTTTTTGAAAGTAAGGACTACTTTAAGAACTTTGCATTCTCCTAATCATTGTAGAATATGCTTGCCAATTTCTCCAAAAAAAGAAGCTGGAATTTTCATAGATATTTCATTCTATTTATACATTCATTTAAGAATAATTGACATAATAACAGTGTTATCTTCCAAACTATAAACATAGTATAATGCTCCATGTATTTAGGTCTTCTTTAAATTGTCCCAGTAATAATTTATAGTTCCAATATAGAGAATTCAGACATCTTCTGTTTGATGAATTCCCAACTATAAATAGAGTATAATGTAAATTATGTTTTACAATAGCAACAATTATTCTGAGAGGGTTAAGTCTCCACCTACCATTGTGGATTTTTCTATTCCCCATTAGTTCTGTCCATTTTTGCCTCATTTATTTTTAAACTCTGTCATTAGATGGGTACACTTTTAGAATTATGTCTTCTTGATAAGTAAATGCTATTATCACTATAAAATAACCTCCTATCCTTGATGATACTTCTTATATTGAAATAATATCATCACACTGAAATTTTTAGTCTTAGGGTTTGGATTGTATGTTTATTCCTATTCTTTTCCTTTCAACTTGTTTTTGTCTTTATATTTAAAATTCATCTCTTTCAAATAATATCTAATTGAATCTTAGACCTTTAATGAACCTGACAATTATTTAGTTACTTCCTAGGTTTCTATTCCAACTCTTCTGATAGTTTTTTTAGCTCTGCCTCTTGGTATTGTTTTTTAGTAATTGCTTTAGAGATTGCAATACTCATCTTCAATTTATCAAAGTCTATTTGAATTAATATTATTTTTTAACATTTTATTTATTTTTAGAGAAAGGGAAAGGGAAGGAGAAAGAGAGGGATAGAAACATCAATGTATGGTTGCCTCTCGCATGCCCCACACTGGGGATTGGCCTGCAACCAAGGTATGAGCCCTAGACTAGGAATCAGACCAGCAACCCTCTGATTCATAGGCTCATGCTCAATCCACTGAGCTATGCCAACTAGGGCATGAATTAATATTATTATACCACATATAATATAAAAACCTCAGAACAGTATAATTCCAGATACCCTTCCTCCATTCTTTGTGATACTGATATCATATTACTTTATAAGGTTTATAGTATATGTACATGTCACATATTTACTTCTACATGTATTATAGACTCCATAAGACATCAATATTAGTTTTTACTTTAAAATGTTAATGAATTTTAAAAGAATTTTTAAAAAGAAAAAGTAATCTTGTATAGTCACCCAGACATTTACTATTTCCGTTGTTCTTCAGGGCAATGGTGTTCTTCAGTGCCCTTAAGGCAGTGGTTTTGCTCCTCAAAGACATCTATTGCATGCAGAGAAATGCTGCTTTGCAAGGATGAGATGCTATCTTGGGTCCAGTTACTTCAAAGTAAAGCCTAAAACAGATTCCAGTTTGTGATTTATTAGAGTGCTCTCAGGAGAAAGGCTGTGATCAAAGCTGAGTGGGTGCGGGGAGGAAAGCTAAGCATGACTCTGGTTTCAGATGAAGACAGCTATCCACCCAATCCTATGGGGAAGATCTGGTGCACAAATTGTGTCAGAGTTGGTTCTATACTGAGCAAGGGTGCTGATCTTTTGCACAGTGTCAGTCAATTATTCACTAAAGCCTACCCCCTCTGGCTCCCAGGAGTGGAGGAGCACATAGCCTCCTGGTCAGGTGGCTCTTGTTGGCTGAAGACTGTTCTTTAGTAATGGGGCAGATGTGATTTGTTATCAGGCAAGATCTGGCCAAGGAACCAAGACATCCACTATAGGGTTATCCTTTAGGATTTATACACCCCTTAAATCTACATCCACTATTTGTTGATATGTCCCCAGTAAGTATAATTAACAGGTAGCCAAGTGGTGAAAACAGGAGTATTCCTATTTACTCTCTCTCCCAGTGAACTACTAGGGGGAATTTATGTTCCCTGTCCACACAAGTTTAGGCTCAGTGGGCCTAGAGGTCTTGGTTGGTAGTGGGGATTGGGTGCTTCCACTATGGGATACAGTAAGATTTTGTCTAAGTTTAGAGATGCAGCTGTTATCTGGCTTTTTGAGCTCCCTGGGCCTGTATAAGATTAAGCACAGAAAGGAGATACACTGGCAGGAATAACTGATTCTGATCTTCATGAGGAAGCATACTGCTATTATGTAGCAGTACGTAATAGCATGGGTAGAACATGTCCCATAGAAAAGTAAATCTCTGGGGCATGTTTTGATATCTTTGTGCCCCATTTTAATTGTATATGAGCATGTGAAGCAATCATGGTCTGATGAGGCCATGATAACTATGGGTTCAGCTCCCTCAGGTATTATGACCCAACTCCCTGGGCCACCCCGCTGGACAAGATATTAGGCTATGGAAGTGCTATCCTAAGGTTATGGAAAGCTAGCAAATGGGTATCAGTTTTGTCTTGTAGATCAGTATTTGTTTTGCAGTACTGGGGACTCTATGCATCCCAATAATACTTCCCTTATAGGTTTTCCCAGGAATTAAGATCATAGTACTCTGGAAATGCTGTAACTAATTGGAGTAAACTTAATGTGAAACTACATGAATCCGAATGATGCAAGCAGTGGGCTGTAATCATCTCTATGGTGACTGAGAGAGTCACCTTCTCACATCTCTACTGCACTGGTTTTCTATCTCCCAGCTGATGTGAGTTGGCTGCTAAAAGTTACAGGGGTGTCCAAACTTTTCATTTCTCTGCACCACACTAGAAAAAGAGTTGTTTTAGACCACACATTAAATACATTGTGACATGCAATCACAAAAAAATATCTCATAATGTTTTAAGTAAATTTACAATTTTGTGTTGAACCATATTCACAGCCATCCTGGGCCTTATGCAGCCTGTGGGCTACAGGTTGGACACCCTTGGTACGGCTTCCTCTCTTTACTGAAGAATTGCCCCTGTTGGGCTTTGACAGGAGCCACTTACTCAGAGTAAGCTGCATCAGCAATGATTCATATATAAGTTCAGAAATCTGCCTTTTGTGCCTCAATGGGGAACAACACTACAGGGAAATTTAGTCCCCAGTTCTCTTGAGACCCGATGAACTGAGACTGGAAATGTGCATCTGAATTACTGCCTCAGGTTCTGCTTCTAGGGCATCTGATCTAAGACAGGGTGAAAATCCACTTAACTTTTTGGCCTCTAGAGAGTCTTTGATTTTTTTGCCAGCTGACTAAATACATTTTGAAAGATTAAAAAAAAAATATTATTCATCAGAAATGTCAGTGTCAGTGTCTTCTCCATATTCTCAGAAAATGGCTCAGTTTTATCTCTGTCTGCATATTATTTATTGAGCACTGACTATGTGCCAGGCAGTATCCCCAGGATTTACACATATTAACTCATTTAAAACCATTCATTAACCCTATATATTAGACATAAATACTATAGCCATTTTATAGAAAAAGAAATTAAGACACAGATAATTTACACAATCTCACACAGCTGGTAAGTGTTTGAGCTGGGATAAATCTAGCAGAGTGGCTTCAAGACTCATAACACTCATAACTCCAAATTTAGGTTGGAGTTCCCCCACTAAATTTTCCCACATTTGTTTTACATGGTACTTAAGAGCCTGGAGAAGTATTTGAAGAGAGGTTTTCCCATCACTCAACAGATATGTTTTATAAAACAAATATTTATGTTGAGCTGTACATAGACGGAGAAGGTCCTGTGGTTTACCCGGATTTTTTGGTATCCAAATTTTGTTCACCAAATGTATTCTGTAGCCACTTTATTGCAATGAATTAGGCTTGCAGCAGTTGCAATGGCAGGAAATGCTGAAGCAGGACAATAAAAATAATAATAATTGAAGAGAAGATATTTGTGACATTTTCCCACCATTGGGTTTTCTTGAATACCTATTACCTGCCAGTAATTTTCAAATATTATCTGTAAAATTTATTACAACTATTTAAGAACACATATTTTAGTCACTGAAGGAGTATGTGTTGAATGAATGATGAATGGATGTTAAACACTTTATTAGCGAACATGGAATTTTTCTGATTAGAAAGAAAGAGACCTAAGAACTATAGAATTCAGTAACATAGAGGGAGAAAAGAGACTTTTGCAAAGACAATCAATTATATTATAATCAAACTTTCATGCCCATCATTCTCATGAAATTATTCTTTTAAATGTCTCTTTTGAGGGTTATCTTACATTATCTAATGTTCAATTTTCAGACCTGATTGTATTCAGCAGAGTGTCATGTAGTTGATGATTTTCTCTCCCTAGAAACATTATTTTTTTTACTTGGCCTCCAGGAACACTGCACTCTTGGTTAATCTCCAACCTCCTTAGTCACTCTTCAATTTCCTTTGTGAGATCTTCCTTGATTTCCCACTTACACATGTTGAAGCCTCACCCAAACTCCTTCTCACCCGCTCCATATTCAATCTCTCAGTGATCTCAGCCAGCCTACATTCATATGCCCAGCCTGGCCCTCCTATCTGCATTCATGACTCATATACCAAACTGCTGTTTAATATTTCCTCTTGAGTATCATTGCTACACTCTCACTCAAGTATGGAGGATTGCAACAGCGTCTTGCTTCCATCCTTATGGTCTATTTTCCATATGGAAGCTACAGTGATCTGTAGTATCAACTAACACCTATTCTTCTTAAACTATTCCCCAAAATTCAAGAGGATGGAAGACCCCCACCCCAGCTTATTTTTATGAGGCTAGCATTTCCTGATTCTAAAACCAGATAAAGACACTACAAAGAAAGAAATGTATAGGTCAATATCCCTGATGAGCATAGATGCAAAAATTCTCAAAAAATATTAGCAAACTGAATTCAGCAATACATTAAAAAGACCATACAGCATGATCAAGTGGGATTTACTCCTCAAATGGAAGGATAGTTCAATATCTGCAAATCAATTCATGTGATACACCATATAAATAAAAGATAAAAATCATATGAACATATCAACACATGTAGCAAAGCATTAGATAAAGTCCACCACCCATTTATGATAAAAACTCTCAGCAAAGTAGGAATAGAGGAACATACCTTAATGGAGTATAGGCCATATGCAACAACAACAACAGCAACAGCAACAACAAATAAACTCAAATCATGTCACTCTTCTGCTCAAAACTATCCAATTGTTTAACTAATCACTCAGAATAAAGATGAAACCCCCTCCCATGAACAATAGGCTCTATTTGATCTGAGTGCTGTTCCATCCTATGCCCCCATCTCTCTAATCTCATCTCACTCTCGCTTGTTCTCCAGCCATTCTGGCCTCCTTGCTCACCTTGGAATATACCAATCACACTCTTTCTTTAGGATCTTTTCCATCATGGTTTCCTTTACTGGGAAGATCTCCCCTCATATATCCACAGACTGTCTCCCCTACTTTCTTTGCTTCTGTCTGAATGCCAACTCCCTGGCCTCTATGTAACGTGACATTGCCTCCCCACTCTTCCCTCTCTCCCTACCTTATTTTTTCTTCTTAGCTTTTTCTACCACATATGGTGGTTTTTTGTTTATTGTCTCTTCCCACCTCTATTCCCTTTGAAATGTGAAGTTTTTGAGAGTAATACCTTAATGTATTCACTTCTGTACTCCCATTGCCTAGAACAGTGCCTGGTATATAGTAGATGCTTAATAAATATTTATTGAATCAGTAGATGTGTGATAGCATTTTTTAAAGATTGTATTTACTTATTTTAGACAGAGGGGAAGGAAGGGAGAAAGAGAGGGAGAAAAACATCAATGTGTGGTTGCCTCTTGCATGCCCCCTACCAGAGACCTGACCTGACCAACAACTCATGCCTGTGCCTTGACTGAGAATCAAACCAGCGAACCTTTGGTTCACAGGCTGGCACTCAACCCACTAGCCACATCAGCCAGGGCTGAAAGCATTTTTATTATTAAAAGTAATATATTACTAAGATATATTACATTACAATGAGCTTTCATACAAACATTGTCTATAAAAACTGCTCAAAACTCTTTATGGTTTTTCCACTGATTTTGGAAAGGTCTGTATTCCTGAGATAAAGAGAGATAAAGAGGCTCTTCTACCTCTCTTTCTTTGGCCAACATTGTATTGAGGAGAAGGAAAGAATAAGTGGGAACTATTTTCTTTTCCCTTGAGGGCAAAATGAGATTTTTACAGTGTATAGTTATTTGGCATGCAGAAGGTGGCCCTTCAAACTGACTGGGCATCCTTAAAAACAAAGCCCAGAAAGGCTACTTTCTTTGCTATTGCGCTGCTATTGCCTTCACTGGAGCCTGACCTTTCATCTTTAACACCCAGTGACCTCCTGCTTCCAATCCATTAAATAAGAGATAATAATACTGTCCCTACATTACAATGGTGGTGGGAAGCTGGAGTAATTAGTAAAAGTTTATGAAACACTTTCACATTGTCACATGCAAGACACTAAAGGAGTATAGAGTGCTATTGTATTTTTAACATTCAGAAAGCTTAATATCAAAGTAATGACACTTTATAATTTTATAGGATCAGAAGGCTTTATAAAAAATGTCATTTTATATTCATTTTATTTTTGGAGAAACTGAGGCACAAGACAGCTTAGGCCTTTTGTCAGCTTAGGCCTTTTGTCTCTGCAAATCAATTGAATAGTCACGAATGGATGTTGTGTGAACACATATGCAGAGAAAGACCACAGCGTGGCAAATGGAGGTACCTTAGCCACCATAACCATGAGCACAAATGACATCATGGCATAAAGAAGAAACAGCTTATGGTAGGAAAGTTACTTGACCAAGAACAGGGAGACCATGATCCTTGCCCTGACTTTTAGACCAACACGTGCGATATTAAGTAACTCATTTAATAAATATTTAATAGTTGCCTAATAACCTATACAGATATGAGAATTGTCCTTTTCCAGATATTGGAGGTGATGGAGAAACATGAAGCCTGAGGGGAAGGCCTGGCTTTCCTGGATCTTGACATGGTCACTAAAGAGACATTTATTTTGCTCTGGGAGTAGAAGTAGCTACCCACTTCTTGTGTGCTTTCTGGGAAGGGCCCACACAAACCTGGGAATCCCCAAGAGCCTGGAGGTGAACTGCACTATCAGCTGAATTATCCCTGGTTCTGGGATTAGAGTCATTGCTTGCCCTGGAAGCCAAATCGCTTTGTACTTTATCAAAGTGGTACTAATACCTTTGGTATCAGCCATCAAGTGCAAAATGTCACGCTTTCCACCATTCTCTGGATTGGCTCTAACTGGGTAATGAGCGATGATAAGGATATCACTGCCTGAACTGTGCCTATGCAATGGGGACATAAATCAATAAGCAAAGAAAGAACAGCAACAACTTAATTAAAGAGAGTCAGTTATTCAGAGGAAGACGAAGTAACTCCCTTTGTGGTAGAATCAGTGGATGAGTCAGAAAACGACGTTAACCAATGAATAGTCACGATTAGATTACATGCCAAAAATCCTTCCTATATGTATGGAATTGGAGACTCTGTAACGAGAAACAAGTTTCTTTTGTGAAGACCAAGTGGTACAAAATTTTAACAAAGAGCAAAAATGTGAAGTGATGAATATCATTAAACAGATGATGAGAGTCAGAGAATATAGTCTGAAAATATGCCTATGAATAATAGGAGTTTTATAGGGAGAAAAGTGAATACAGCAGTAATAAGTAATTCAAGAAAAATTTACTGTATTGAAAATCAACTTGAATTGGTTGATTTGAAAACCCTCCTGAGAACCAGTAAGAATTAATTTATAAAGCCATATTTCACAACCTATCTTGGTGACTTTTCAGCATTTCGAGAATAAAAAGGAAATCTTATAGGTTCCAGAAAGTGGGTAACAGAAAAGAAAGTGCAGCTTTCCAACACTGAGCACGGCATTTGCAACACTGAAGGCTGGAACACGGTGGGAGTACTCAGACGGCTGAGATGGTGCAATCCAAGAATTACAGTGATCCCTCACCTATCGTATGAGTTACGTTCCGGAGACGCCCACAATAGGTGAAAATCCACGAAGTAGCTGCATTATATTTATTTTATTATTTATATATATATTTAAGGCTTTATAAACCCTTCCCACACTCCTATAAACCTTTCCCACTCTCTTATTAACCTTTCCCACACTCTTATAAATACTTCATGTGCTCTTAAACACTTTCTACACTCAAACCTATGTAATTTTAACAGCATATATAATTCTATATGGGTACTCACCGTGAAGTATACTACAACTTGAATGATGAAGATCATGAATTATGTAGCTGTTCAGTACCGATGGTGATGAAGGTGATGACGATGAGATGAATGAACTGCACAGCCAAGAAGAGCATTACAGCTCTTCTGAAGGCACCACTTCATCAGGTGCTTCATCAGGTGGTGCAGCATCTTCACCCTGGGCTGTAACTTCTATTTACACTAAAGGTTCAGGCGTTACTGATCTATTTGTCCAAGTGATGAAGATAGTTATGGGGAGTTGCTGGTGCTGCTTTACATCCACAGAGGCAGCTACTCCATGAAGAGAAATGCTCTTGAGCCCAAAGCATCTCTGAAATTTGTCAAACCAGCCCTTGCTGGCACTGAATGGGGTTGGTCTGGTGGGAGAAGCACTTGACGGTCCTGCTTCTACATCGTTGTCCTCGTCTTCACCATCATCACCATCATGAACGTCCATGCTTTCCACCAAAGTATCATAAAGTTTCTTGGCCTTCATCCAGATGGTGTTGGTATCCAGCGAAGTATTCTTTATGCATTCATTCATCCACAGGGCCAACGCAGACTCCATCCTCACAACGGCCTTATTGCCGGAAGTGACCACCCTCCTTGCAGTCTTGTTAAAAGTCATTGTTGCCATACACCTAATATTCTTCTCATCTTTCTTTTGGGTTTTTTTTTTTGTATTATAAATAAATTTTAGCATTTACTTTTGAACATATTATGTTACAAGAAATTTTATGTAACAAATAATTACAAAACACAAAAACAGATACAAGATATTTCGGGTACTACCCTCATATAAATGTACATACTTATTTTTCCCTCAAAAATTTGGTTAAAAAAAGTGCACATTATGCACAGCAAAATATGCTACTTCTATCTATATACAGAGAGAGAGAGAGAGAGAGAGAAGAGAATATCTAAAATCTAAACCAAATTAACTGCACCTTCATTGTAGATCAGTAAAACCCCAGGAATCAAAGAATCAGTGTTCTAGAAACCGTGTGTGTGTGTGTGTGTGTGTGTGTGTGTGTGTGTGTATGAAGTGGAGTAGTAAAAGAATTCTAAAGATTTCATCCTTGATATGTTGGGATGAGACAAAAAAGGAAATATAACAAAAGATTTGGATGATATTGTAAGTACTATGAAAGAATATTACTTATAATTCATAGGCAATACATTTGAAAGCCAAGAGGAGCTAGATAATTTTCTAGCCAAAGTGGTGACTATTGAGGAAATTACCAAAATTTACTTAAGTAAAAATAGAAAACTAACAAGCAAAAATAAAAGAAGTCTCAGCAGATAATAACTATAGAAGACATTTGGAAGATAATGTAAGATGTGCCATGAAAAAAAAAGCTAATGTTTAAAAAACAGATAAGTACGTATATTGTTATTTAAGCTATTTTAAAGCTTGGAAAAAAATGAAAATCTCTATTGGATTCATGAGGATGGTATTTACTTGATTATACTTATATATGAATATAAATATAAAATTATAAATAATTATTAGTTAACAGAATTGAACAGTCCATCAAAGAAGAATACACCATGATTCAAGCTATATTTATTCAAGGAGAGTGAAGACCATTTAATATTATGAAATCTATCAATGTAATTAATTGATGCGGACACCAACTCGTGGGGTCTGCCACATTGTGAATGAGGCATGAGACATTCACAAAGACTACCAAGTCTGGTGGAGGAAAAGGGACAGCATGGCTTTTCTCTCAAGGGGAGCAAAAGCCCTGGCCTCTGCAATGACAGGCTTTTATTTCTTTTCTCAGCACATTACATGATGGTCCTCATTTACTATGCACAGGTTTGTTTTAGGTGGTTACCTTTTACAGAAGACAAAGGAGAGGAGGCTGCTAATCATATCACAGAAGAGGGATATTTGCAAATGAAAAGGCAAAAGTGGTTGTTACCTCCTCCTTGGAAGGTTTAGTATGGATTTCAGGAAGTTACTTTGCAGTAAATTTTGCTACCTCAATTCAGGGTGAAGGAGTTTTAGCAAAAGCAAGACTCAAAGTGGCCTAGGTACATGCAGGCCTGATTCTCCATGGGAGAACCTATCCATAGGCGTGGGTCCTGTCCATGGAACAGTCTCCTATGATTAATTATATTAAAAAATTAAGGAGAAAATTATTTTATCAATGCATATTTGAAATGCATATGGTAGTTGGGGCACTGTAACCAATTGTTAAATCTCTAAATGAAATAGTGATACAAATAATCCAATTAAATATAATATTTACACAAATCCAATAAGACACATCATACCACATGATGAAATTCAGACATTACTTCCCTTAAAATGAAGGATCTTTCTCTTAAAATTTCTTTAAAAAATTTGTTTAAAAATTACTGGTTAAGACAAAACTATATAAAACACACATAGAAATTACCACCTTCCCTTCTCCTGACACAATTTTTGAAATTTATAACATGAATTCTGCCTGTAACTGTCATTCCCATATTGAGTTCTAAATTTAATAGACTTAGGGCCCTTTATTAGTCTTTTGACCATGATCTCTCCTATGAGGTTCTTATTTTTAGTCATCTATCAGTTGGCTGGTTTGCATTGACCATTACTTTTATAAGAAGTTGCTCATGAGTGCAGTGTACATGCAATAGATCTGTTTGATGGGCATAAATAACATTGTTGTGTTACTTTCTTTTACTGAGAGCTTTATGGGAAGCTTTCTACTATCTCCAGATACAGAGTGTTACTATAGAAAAGCCTGAAACCAGTCTGGGTAGTTCTCATTGTACATCATTTTCCTTTCTGGAAGGTTATATTTTTCTCCTTTACCCTTAATATTTAGTATTTTTACTAAAATATATTTTTGAATTTATGTTTGTTGGGACAGTAACATTTTATTAAATGAACTTTCCTTCTGTTGAAGTTTTAAATTATTTTTGTACTCCATAAATTCTCTTTTATAAGAATACCAATTATAAGAATATTTTCATCATGCCATCATTTTTTAAATAAACATGCTTCATATATTTATTTTGTTTCATGTTGGTGATTACTTCTAGCCTATATATAATATCTCTTATTCTATTTTGTCATGTTTATTCTTTTTTATTCTACTGTAGCTTTTACCTATGTATCATTTCATTTTTCTCATATATTTCTCTCCTGATTTCTTCTACCTTGCTTTCCACTTCTTTCTAGCTAATAATTACTTCCTTAAATATCTGTATCTCTTTTTAAAAATCATTTTAAATGATTGATTATTTATGATTTCTTTGAACCTAGGAGAAATATTTGGTAGGACTTTTAACTTTTGAGGGGGAATAGGTAGAAGGCGTGATTATTCTATTTATAATACAATTTCTGGATCTCTTTTACTTAGTTTATGTTTTCCTTTGTGGGCTCTATCTTCCCATAGATGTTGTTATTGGATCCTTTCTTACTCACATTTGAATGAGACCAATTATTTGTTAAAGAGTTATTTGTGGAAAAGGAACAGAGTAAGGTGGCCTACTCCAAAACTTTAATTTTTTTGCCTATCTTAAAAACTTTTTCTACAATCATTTTGTTCCCTCTGGATTGAATTTCTATCAGCTTTGGGGCTCTGGGCTTGGCAAGTCTCACAGCAGAAGGCTTCATATCACAGGTTTCATGGTTTTCCATCTAAAGATAGCTACCTCCCTTTCCCTGCTCCGCCTTGCTAGCCCATCCACAGACTTCTTGCTAAGAGTTACAATGAAGACAATGCAAATGACATGTATCCATAATATGGGCAAAGGCTCTAAATAAGTATGTCTCCAAAGAAGATTTGCATGTGGCCAATAAATTCATGAAAAGATGTTCAAGATCGTTAGTCAATAGGGCAATGCAAATCAACACACATTGGGATATCACTTCACACCCACTAGGATGTAAAATAAATGTAAACTGGTGTAGCCACTTTGGAAGGCAGTTTGGTAGTTCTTTAAAATGTTAAATGTAAAGTTACCACATGACCTAGTAATTCCTCTCTTACATGTACACCCAAGAGAAATGAAAGTATATGTTCACACAAAAATTTGTATGTAAAGTTTCACAGCTGCGTTATTCATACAGAATTGTTCACCTTTTGATAAAAAGTGGAAACAACCCAAATATCCATTGACTAGTAATGGATAAGTTCAATGAAACATTATTTGACAGTAAAAGAGAAAGAAGTATTGATGCACATCACAACGTGGATGAATCCATTAAACTTTGTGCTAAGTGAAAGCAGCATAAAAAGACTACATAACAGAATATATATTGTATTATTGCATGATTCCATTTATATAAAATGTTCAAAACAGGAAAAGCTGTAGAAAGTTGTTTGGTGGTTGCCTAGGGCTGGATTTGGTTTTATGGTGATGAAAATGTATAAAATTTCATTGTGATGATGGTTGCACAATTCTGTTAATATACTAAAAATAATCGAAATATGTACTTTAAATAGTGAATTGTATGATGTGGAAATTATATGTCTATCTTTATATTTTTACTAAACTGTTAAAAAAATTTAAAAGACTAAATCCTCTTGAGTCAGAATACCCAGTTTCAAATCCTGGCACTTCCACATGGTCATGTGACTTATGGGCAAGTTCCCCCACATCTTTATCTTCATAATGCTGCTAATGGTAATACCTACCTTAAAGTTAGGCTGTGAGGACAAAGTAAGTGGGTGTTCACAACACTATCTGGTATATAGTAAGTACCCAGGAAGTGTCAGTTATATTATGAGCCTATCCACTGCAGTTTTACAAATCTCACATCTTTTTTTTTTATTTCTAGAAGTTCTATACAGTTATTTTCCAAGTAAGGATATTCTTTCTTCATCTTAGTTTTCTTATTTTTATTTATTTATTTGTTTGTTTGTTTATTTTTATTAATTTATTTTAATTGTTGTTTTTATACAGTTATCTGTCTTTTACTCCCATCCCAGCCCACCACCCCAGCCCTCCCCACCTCCCTCCCATTTCCACCCCCTAGTTTTTATCCATGAGTCCTTTATACTTGTTGCTCTAAACCCTTTCCCTTTTCCTCTGAAATTCTCTCCCCTCTCCCCTCTGGTGACTGTCAGTCTGTTCTCAATTTCAGTGTCTTTGGTTATATTTTGCTTGTTTGTTTGTTTTGTTGGTTAGGTTCCTGTTAAAGGTGAGATCATATGGTATTTGTATTTCACTTCCTGGCTTATTTCACTTAGCATGATGCTCTCCAGTTCCATCCATGCTGTTGCAAAGGGTAGGAGCTCCTTCTTTCTTTCTGCTGCATAGAATTCCTTTGTGTAAATGTACCATAGTTTTTTGATCCATTCATTTACTGATGGGCACCTAGGTTGTTTCCAACACTTGGCTATTGTAAATTGTGCAGCTATGAACATTGGGGTGCATAGGTTCTTTCAGACTGGTGTTTCAGGGATCTTAGGATATAATCCTAGCAGTGGGATTGCTGGGTCAAAAGGTAGATCTATTTTTAGTTTTCTTAGAAAATTCCATACTGTTTTCCATAGTGGTTGTACCAGTCGGCAATCCCAACAACAGTGCACTAGGGTCCCCTTTTCTCCACAACCTCTCCCACACTTGCTGTTTGTTGCTTTGTTTATATGATGGCCATTCTGATTGGTGTGAAGTGGTATCTCATTGTGGTTTTAATTTGCATCTCTCTGATAGCTATCGATACTGAGCATCTTTTCATGTGTCTCTGGATCCTCTGTATGTCCTCCTTGGAGAAGTGTCTGTTCAAGTCCTTTCCCTATTTTTGAATTGGGTTGCTTGTCTTCCTAGAGTGAAGTCATGTAAGTTCCTTATATATTTTGGAGATTAAACCCTTGTCTGAGGTTTTTCTTATGTTTTTGATTCCTTCTTTTATATCTTCAATAGCTTTTTTATTTTTATTTTCCCTTATTTTTATTGTTGACACTATCACTGAAGTCCCCATTTTGCCCTTTAATAATTTTTCAATTATTTAAAAGTTTCCCAAAGATTTTGTCTAAATTAAGTAAGTTTACATACCTGGCACTCAGAAAATACCTGTTGAATTTATAAATTTATGACTAGTAAATAATCCCACTTTTCTCATTTTTTTCTATGTCTTCTTAAAGAAACTACTTACTTCCTCTTTGCTTCAATTTTTTATCTGTAACACAGTACAATAATATTGACCATCTAAAATTGTTGTGACATGTAAATGAATTTTTTATTGGTAATGTTTCATTTCATTTTAAAAAATCAAATTTGAAGTTTCAATTTTGTGTAGTGAAAATCAGTCATTTGTTTCTATTGTCTGTGCTTTTCTGTATACAAGGGGGGACCCAAAACCCCAGAATTTGTTTACAAAAAATTGTATATTTCTTCTTACAAGTTTAAACTTTAGTCACCTTTGAAGCACTCTCCATTTGATGTAGCACCCCTGTTCATTTCTCCCACTGCCCAAAACAGTTTTTGAACTCACCAATTTTGATGACTTTTAGTGCTTTTTCTGTTTTTTTTGTTTCACTTCTTTCACATTGGCAAAATGTTTTTCTTTGAGTACTTTTTACAGCTGGGGAAAGAAAAGAATATCCACTTGGAGCAAGATTGGGTGAATAGGGAAGATGAGGCACAGAGTTCATGCCATTTTTGGTCGAAAAAATGCTGAAAAACTCAGTGTGGTGTAGGCAGGTGCACTCATACATTGCCCATCATAAAATAGGCAAACACATTGAAAAAGTCTTCAAAAAAATTCAGTGAAGCTGAACTCAGCCTCTCACAACAATGACAGATGGTACATTGATACAGATGAGGTCCTAGAACAGTTGCCTAGCGGGGGAATCCTGTACTACAAGGGGTTCACCCTACAGAAGATAATTTTTGTTCTTTTTAAAACTAATTTTTTTATTTTTCAATTAGATTCGACATACATTAGTTTCAGGCATGCAACCCAATGATTAGATATTATATAACTTAGAAAGTGTTCATTTTGCTAAATCTAGTATCCATCTTCATACATAGTTATTAAAATATTATTGTCTATATTTCCTATGCTGTACTTTACAACCCCATGACTATTCTGTAACTACCAATTTGTACTTCTTAATCCCATCTCTTTTCTCACCTAATACTCTAACACTCCTCCCCTATGCAATTAATTAAATATTCCATGTATCTATGTGTTTGTTTTTTTATTTTGTTTTTTAGATTCCATGTAAATGAAATAACATGGTGTTTGTTTTTCTCTGTCTGACTTATTTCACTCAGTACAATACTCTGTAAGTCCATCCATCCATCCATCTTGTTGCAGATGACGAGATTTCATACTCTTTTTTTATGGTTCATATACCATTGTATATATACACCACTTCTTTGTCCATTCTTTAATCAATGGACACAATTGATGGTTGTTGCCACATCATGGCTATTGTAAATATTGCAGCAATAAACAGAGGGATGCCTATATATTTTTTAAATTAATATTTTAGGTTTATTTCTTCAGATACATACTCAGAAGTAGAATTATTGGGTCCTTCTTTGTCTCTTGTTATCACCTTTGTTTTAAAGCATTTTGTCTAAGTATTGCTACCCCAGTTTTTTTGTTTTGTTTTGTTTCCATGTTTATGAACTATCTTCTCCCCTCCCTTTACTGTCGCTCATATGTGTCTTTCAATCCGAAGTAAGTCTCTTATAGATAGCCTAGTATGAGGGTCTTATTTTCTTACCCATTCAGCTACCCTATGTCTCTTGATTGGAGCATTTAACTAATTTATATTTAAAGTAATTGTTGATAAATATGAATTTACTGCCATTTTATTATTCACATTTTTGATCCTTTATTTACTTCTTCTTAAAGAAGTCCCTTTAATATTTCTTGTAATACTGGTTTGGTGGTGATGAACTCCTTTAGTTTTTTCTTATTTGGGAAGCATTTTTGTATGTCCTTTGATTCTAAGTGATAGCTTTCCTCGGTGGAGTAATATTGGTTGTAGGTCTTTGCTTTTCAGCACTTTGAATACTTCATGCCAATCCATCTGGCCTGCAAAGTTTCTTTGAGGAATTAGCTGACAGTCTCATGGGACCTTCCTTGTAGGTAAACTAACTGTCTTTCTCTATCTGCTTTTAAGATTTTCTCTTTGTCTCTAACCTTTTGCATTTTAATTATGATGAATCTTGGTGTGGGCCTCTTTGGGTTCGTCTTGTTTGGGATTGCTCTTCCTGAGCCTGTAGGTGTGTTTTCTGCACCAAGCTAGGGAAGTTTTCCGTTACCATTTTTTCAAATATGTTTATAATACTTTGATCTCTCTCTTCCCCTTGTGGTTCCCCTATGACATGAATATTGGTATGCTTGCTGTTCCAGAGGCCTATGAAACTGCTGCCCTTTTTCAGGATTCTTTTTTTGTTGTTGTTGTTGTTGTGATTGGGTGTTGTCTGCTATCTCCAAATCACTGATTTGATCTTTTCCTTCATCTAATCTACTGTTGATTCTGTCTAATGTACTAATATTGTAATAATATTACAATAATTACAATATTACAATAATATTGTAATAATATTAATGTAATAATATTGTATTCTTTCATGACTGGTGCTTTTTTATGGTTCTGTCTCTAATTTTACATTTTCTATCTCTTTGTTGAAGTTTTCACTGAGATCATTGACCATCCTTATATCCAGTGTTTTAAACTCTACTTCTGGTAGATTGATCATCTCCTTTTTGTTTACTTCTTTTTCTGAAGTCTTGTTTTGTTTTTTTATTTGGACCACATTTCTTTGTCTCCTCATTTTGGCTGCCTCCCTATGTTTGTTTCTGTGTGTTGAGTAGAGCTGTTAAATCTCCCACTGTTGCTACAAGTCTGCCCTTTGAGTGTGTCATTTGTGGTTCTCTGGTGTTGTCTGAAGCTGGCCACTGGTTGTGTTGGTTCTGAGGCTGCTTTGAAAGTGCAGACCAATGTAAACTACTGCCTGTTCCCAGCCTGGGCGCAGCTGATATGAGCTCCAAAGTGATCTGAAGATGGTTGAGACTTGTGTTGGGCATGGAGGTCCTGAGAGAGGCTGTGAACTGAAGCCAGCTGTCTCTAGTGCCAGGCTTGGGGAGACTTAGCAGGGAGAATGGGGCACTTGAGGCCAGATGTTGCATGTTTTGGGTTTATATGAAAAAGCCACTGGAATAAGCTTTGGTAGGCCCACATGTTGGGTGGGGTGTGATGTTAGGGAATCACCAGCACAAGGTGAATGTTGCAGCCAGGTTGATGGAGACTCAGATACAGTGCCTAGCTCTGCCTGCAGGATGAAGGCTCTGCACAGGAACAATGGCTTCTGCCAGTGCTTCTGTTTGGGAGAAAGCTGTTTTTCTAGCCCTTGCCCTGAAGCCAGACAATTCAGTTCTTCTCTTATGTCCCTAGTGCCTTTTGAGCTGTTGCCCCAACACTGGAGCTCATAGCGAGTCTTTCAGAGAGTTTTTCATAAGTTCATGCGTGGGCCCTTTAACAGCCATGCCTGTGACATCAGAGCCTTCTGTCTCACTCAGCCATAATTTCTGCTGGTTTTCATAGCCACAAGTTATGGTGACTTCCCTTCCTAGCACTGGAAACCTCAACTGGGGGAACTGGTGTGGAACTGGGGCCCCTCGCTCCTTAGGGGAGGTGCCTACAGCCACGATGCCGCTTTTGATTTTTAAGTGACATACATGGGTGTGTGGGGCAAGCCTGCTTGTTTCTCTATCCCTCCCATGAGTCTCTATGTGACTTGTGCTGTCCAGCCTTAGTTATAGGATTTCTGTTGGGCTAGATTTTAGGCAATTCTCATTGATTGTTCTTCGGTAGTTTAGTTGTCATTTTGGTGTGGTTTGGGAGGAGAAGAGTACAGCATTTACTTTGCCATCTTGACTAGAAGCCTACAGAAACTAGTTTAGTGCTTGACCTACAAGAGATATTTACTATAATACCTCCCTTCCTGTCCAGCCTCCCAATTACCTTTTTACATGTTATCAAGGACCTTAACTCCACCCTCGTAGAAGTGGCTGAGTGCTCCATTTTTAAATATTTCTGTTAGGGCTTCTCTGCCCTCTGGAAATTCCCATGGAATCTGTTTCTCATTTGCTCAGTTCTTTCACTGTTGAGCTCTTTGGAGCCACACATATCCTGATGTCCTGTATACTTTTTCTTTCATTATTTTGCTGCAATTCCTGCTCCAGCTGCTTTAGTTGCTGAATTAATTTCTACTTTCAGAATAGTAATAAATACAAAAGCACTTTACTGACTATGGAGTAAACACTCAATGCATAATGACTGGATCTTAAATAGCCATCTCCGCTTCAGCTGCTTGCCACTCAGTGTTTCCTTTCATGCTTGTTGCACTGCCCCTCCGAGGGTTGCACAGGGGCCATGCTGTGGTGGACACAAGACTGACAGGGCATCTGTTGCTTCATTTTTGGAGTTGAAAAGAGTCTGAGTTTCTAGCAAAGGGGTATCAGGGCTACCCAGTGGAAAGAAAAAAACAAACAACTGAAAATCTCAAGTTGTCTGTTTATGATACTTCTTAGTTTTTGCCTATAATTTGGATATAAAGTAACCAGCTATTCCTACATATACGAATAAAGAGAAAATGTTTGCATTTTTAATTTTCTATTCCCTTTGGTGATAAAAGTGCTATATATGGTGTTCAGCAGATACTAAATTAGTATGTACATTGCACTGCTATTAAAACATAAAATGAAATTTAGGTCAAGTTTCAGGTACTGTCCAAATAGAAGGAAACTCTCACAAAGTTGTTTCAACAAAAAGAACTATTCATAGCCTTGATGTACAGGCTCCAGAGTTAGCAGTAGGTTGTTTCTTTATTGTGAAAAGAAATTGAAGCCAGAAATTGGGTCATAATAAAAAGAAAAAGAAAGTAAAATATTTTTAGACACTGTTCAACCCCCAAATATCATTTTTTCTTCTCATCTAGAATTTTAAAAAATCTTCTTGCAGCAGAAATCAAATATTCAGTGAAGGCATTCATCATTATTCAACAAGAGTCAGATGTTCTATGCTTTTATTATTACATAGATTTATAATAGTGGACAATTATGTTTATAGTCTTTCTGAAATTCATGAACTCTTCTGGAAAATGTTTTATTTTTCACTTTACGACTCATAACTGAAGGTGCTTGAGTGAGATTATCAGCATTTGTTACTTTTCTTCCCAACAACTCTCATTTGATCAGAGAGAGGCACCGTCTTATTTAAGATCAGTTATATCTGATAAGGGTTATAAATTCTATTATTACCTTGGAGCTGCTAAGAAAATGCACTATCATATTTTAGTCATTCTATCATGCCCTATTTTCACCCACATTTTAATATCTCCAAGTTTGGGGTGCATTTTACAATTTATGTTATAAGAAATTATTGTGTTATTATTTAAGGATCAATATCTTCCCTTCCTTACTGGTATAAATTTTTTTTTTCTTACAATGAGGGATGATGTAAGTCCCATGAAACATGTTACACCTGGAGCTTCTAGAAGCTCCATCATGAGGGCTGAGGTGGTCTAGGAATGAAGAGGACAGGGGAGGACAGCAGAGATCAGAGATCAAGAGAAACTGAGCATTGATACTATTAGTTAGATTCTGCTGTATCTAGTCATGGCTGAAGTTAAGCTCAGGTTCTGCATGCCAGCTGAGTTCCTTCTCATTCCACACACATTTCTTTTGTTGGTGGTGTTTAAACATGCATTAGTCTCTCATCTCTCACTTTTAACTACAAGAGTTCCAACTAAAGAAGGCTTTGAGATATCATTAAAGACCAATACTTGAACACAGTGAACCCGAGTGACATTTGTAATCACTTTCCCATTTCTTAAAGTTAATTAAAGAGAAATGATGGACATGAAGCAATTGGAGCTTATAAAAGATATGACAAACATAAATAGGTCAGTAACAAGCATTTTCTGTCAAGAAATACTGAAATGTCTTGTAATTCAGCAAGCTAACATAATCCTTAGATACATTCTGAGGCCTGTGAAATAGACCAAGATTCTCAGTTGCCTCTGGAATAGAAGGTAACTTACAGAGATTGCTGTTTCCAGGAGAAAGAAATTCTCACATGCTCACCAAGCTTTAAAGACTTTATAGATAAGGTATATTCTAGCCAAGCTTTAACAGTAGATGCACTACATAAGGTTAATGGGGTATGATTGTATGTGGAGAATGCAGGGAGTTAGGGAGTAGAAACTTAAACCATCCAAAATACATTTTATATTTCAAAATAAAAAACGAGACTACATTTTTGGAGGTCAAATGGTAGTATAAACTCTGAGTGAGTCTGTACTCTCATGAATCTGTATTTTGACTATAGCCTCTTCTATAAGTAATCACAATGCTTTCTAAAATTTCAAGTTATTGGAAAACTATAAATCCTTAAAATGCTTAAAAGATAGAACATACAGGAAGATAGTGTTCCCTCTTGTTCAGATGCTTTCCTAAAAGATAGTGCCTCTGTGCATAATTAGCATATTTTGGCCTTAAGCCTTGCACCTAGCAATGCTCTTCAAGGGATTGGGACTCTCCGAGAAGTGCTATAATCCCCAGAAACATGCTGTTTGGTTTTTCTCAGTACCATTATGAAAGCGACTAGGAATGGGCAGACTGGAATGAAGGAACAATGTTTCCTGCTCATTAAATGAACAGAACAAATGTGTGTGTGTTTGATCATGTTTGCTGTACTAAGGATAGCTCGAGATCATTTCTTAAATTTTTCAAATAACATCATTCCAATCCCAAGTTATTTTGTCCTTACTATAAAACTGTCAGTATATAATTACCATCTATCTTCAATCTGTGTTTCCTTTAAAATCATGAAAAAGTCATGGAGGATCACCTTTATATGATGGAGGTATGGACAAGTCTTTCAGAAATTACTTAATACCTCAGGCAGATTCGATATGAATCAAAGCCATTCTTTTTCATCTGTTTTTATTAGATTTCTTCCTCAACTTCAGCAAGCTCAGTGAGAAATTTACAGGACAATAATCTAATTGAAATACTGTCTTTTTAATGGTCTATTAAAAACACATATATAGAGCCAAACTCTTGGTTTATAGCAAGAGAGCAGTGTTTGTGTAACCAAACATATGCAGATATTAAATCCATAACCCCATCTTCCTGAAAGAAGGTATGAGCAGAACCAACTTGAGGACCTACATCCCTGTGTGGACACTCTCTGGTTACTGTTTTATAATCCTTAGGGACAATTGTATTCAGGCATCACTGATTCAAGAAGTATTTAAGTTTAAAAAAAAAATTATGAGTTATGATGTATAAAGCATAAATAAAATGATAAATTTATTAGTTAAACTCTATGCAAATGATGTTAATGTGAGTAATTTTAAACATCCCAAATCTTCTCTAGTCCCAATGTACCTGTAGTAGTTTATCAATCAGGAATGACCGATGTACCTTATCTGTATTGTTTCGTCAATTGTTTTGTTCGCTTGTAGTATAAAATCTTGAGTAATTCTTTCCAAGGGTTACTCATAATTATTACTACATGCAGACTTTTCCAATCCCTATGCAAATTCTTGTAAGTTTATTTGCTCATTCTTCTGAACATACTTTTTTCCTGTTCCCTGTACATTTCTTTAAAACTTTTCCCTCCCCTTTCATCCACAACTTGATTCATTTTACATTCCTCTTTCATGTGTCAGCCCTTGTTTTACTTTGGCCAGCTTTCTATATAGCCTAATTTGCTTTCTATTTGTGTTCTTGGTAGAAAAGGCCACACAGGTGAGTATTATTCAGTTAAGAAATGATCTTAAAAGCAGTGCAACTTACTTTACAAATAGCTGAACAGTTGCATGGCATTTTGACGATATTGTTTAAAAATACATTCTTTGCAGCCAGACTTCCTGGCTTCCTCATTCTGCCACACCACTTAAGAGATGGCGAAAATCCCTTGGAGAGTAAATGCTATGTGCCTGTTCGCTGCTCACTGCATTCTATATCTCCGTTTTCTCCTTTTTCATGCTCCTGACCCTGAGTCTCTGTTTCACCCACTAAATTTCACCATCAGAAGTTAAACTTCATTAACCATCTATAATCTGAACTACCAAAATTTAGCCTCCCTTGAGTTCTCTGACTTTATAGCTTACTCCTGAGAGTTCTGACTTCAATATTAATTTCCTAAGTTCCTATGCTCTACTTTTCATTATCTGTCACTCCCTTATGTAGTTTTTATTCTCCTTCTATAGCTTAATTTTGTGGTTCATCTTTGTTATCACTTCTTTGTACATTCTCAAGCCCTTTGAGCCTCTCTTGCCCCATCATGATCACTCAGTCAATCCGACTTTCATCCCACCCCACACTTGGACCCTCATAGCATTATACGACTGACGAAAAGTACACAGTCAGGATGCCTGATCTTACTTCTCCGTAATTGTGAACCTGGCCTGAATCTGTGCCCACGTCTCCCATACTGTGGATAAACAATCCCCATTACAAGATAAGACCATCTCTAACTTGTGCATTAGAACCTCTCTTTTCACCTATTCAAGAACTTGTTCCAACCATTGTTCCCTCTTTCCCTTGCACCACCCATTTTCACTATCAACTTTATCACCCACATAACCATTCACATGAATAGAAGTCTCTCACAGCTTAAAAATGTCTTAAGCTCCTCTCATTCCCTCAGTCTTAGTTGCCATTCCAGATTAATTGTCTTCATCTTACCCTAGTATTCAGCTGCATTCGAAAGAGTGGATTCCTATATCCTGCTTGAAACAACTTTTGCATTTGCTTCCAGAACAGCATAAGCCTTTGGATTTCCTACCCACTTCTTTTTAAAAAGGATTTTATTTTTATTTATTTTCAGAGATAAGGGCAGGACAGTAGAAGGAGGGAGGGAGAAAGAGGTAGAGAAACACTGATGTGTGAGGGAAACATCAGTCGGTTGCCTCTCTCATGCCCCCAACTAAGGGACCCAGCCCGAAACCCAGGCATGTGTTCTGACTGGGAATTGAACCAGCAAATCTTTGGTTAGCAAGCCCACACTCAGTCAGCTGAGTGACACCAGCCAAGGCAGTAAATGGTAGTTTTTATTCTTCCAATTACACATACCCAAAATCTTTGTCAAAACATAATTCTTGTAGAAGACAGGAACATGATTCTCATAAAAATATAAAGTGAGCTGGGCCAAAAAATGTATTTAATATGTTAAAAATGTATTAGGTCACATATGATGGAACCAGCAGGGTGGTAAAGCTGCTTCAGAAAGAAAAAGACTCTTAAAAGAGTTAAAGCTGAGTGAAAGGAGAAACATGTTATATAGTCAATCAGGAAAACAAGCAAGGTAAGTTTGCTAAATTAGACACAAAGTGGTTAATAATCTTTAGACAATAACTTGTTGAGGTTTTCTTCTCTGCTGGATGAAAAATATTTGCACCTTTATTGGCAAAAGCTTACAAGTGAACATGTATTTTCCAATAGTGAAGTTATTTTATAATAGTAAATAATAAGCTAACATCGGTGCATGCCCTAGAGAATTAATTCATCCTTGTCAGGGCCTGTGAGGCAATATAAGAAAACACACAGTTATCCCTTTGGGATTTTGTCCAAGTTTTGAATAATATTTCTTAAAACTTTTAGTCATCCATGACTTCTGTCTTATTTTCACCCTTTACATCATCAAATCTTGCTTATTCTAACTACAAATTATAGTTAGAATCATATCAATCGTCACTATTTTTACTGCGTTAGCCTTGGTCCCAACCTTCATCATTTCTTCCTTGGATTGTTGACCATTTCTCCTGACTGGTTTCCCTTATACTTTTATAATGTATCTCAGTAAAGCAACCCAAGTGATCCTAAAGTAAAAGCTGAAGTCAGACCATGGCACTGCTCTTGTTAAAATCTTCTCACAAGTTTACACCTGTCACTTCCTTCCCCTCTCCCCAAATTAAAAAAAAAAAAAAAAAAAAAAAAATCCTTGCAATGGTCTAGAAGGTACACAATCCGTACCTCTCTCCAAGCTCATTTTTGGTCTGAGATCTTCTCTGACAGCACTGGCCAATCACAATGCTGGGCCCACAGGGCCTTCTCACTGTTTTTGAATGCACACAGAGTATTTCTACCTCCAGGACTTTTGGATTTGTTCCCCCTGCTTGGAACATTCTTCTCCCAGATACTCTCCTTGCTCAGGCCCCACCTACACCAGGTGTTTCTCAAGTATCACCTTCTGAGTGAGGTCTTCCCTGACCACCCTATTGCAACCCATTCCCCCCACAGTTCTGCCCCTGGCACTCTCCTCACCCTTTTCTTGCTTTGTTTGTCTCCATAGCCTTTCTTATCCTTTGAAATATATATTATTTATCAAGGACAAGTATTTTTGTCTGTTTGTTCACCAACATGTGCCAAAAGCCCTAACAAATAGAAGTCATTCTAATAGTTTTGAGTGAGTAAACGAGTGGGTAGAGGATTAATTTTCCATCAATTTCTAGTGCCATTTTTTAATTTCTTCCTAGACGGCCTACATTAACTTTATAATGAAGCTGTTATTTATTTATTTCTGATTTCCATCCCAACATTGTTTCTTATTATATCAAATTAAAATCATTTATTATCTTCATGCAAGATACTGGGTTCGCCCTATGGAGAACACATGGGAATTCAGACCTAAGGATGTGGAATCTAGTTGGAAATATAAGACTAGTAGATTAAAAAAATTAAATGCTAAGAAAAGGTATAAGTAATATTTCAAACCAAAAAAATTGATAAAACATCAGGAGGCAAAGATACTTAACAACAAAAATAATTTGCTTTCTGAGCCTCACAGTTATATGTTGAAGAATCAAAAGTTTATAGGTAGTAATATATTTTCCAAAATAAAAGAATATATTTAAATATATAAAATAATCAAGAAACTACAATACGTTATTAAGTGACATCATTTTTGTAGAAACTGAAATGTGCATTGTGAGATGCATAAAAAAACAAAAAAGTTCTATGTTCCTGGTGTTTGAGCAGTTCCATGAAGACCTGTTTTAGGGTGTGAACTGACCATTTTGTTCCTGATATTTTCACCAATGTTCTTACCTTTTTCCTGTCCAGGATTTGTCTTTGTACCGCATTCCACATTCTGCTTTTTTCAAGTCCTTTCATTCCTCCTCCCCCTACACACACACACACATACACACACACACACACACTCTCTTATTGTGTGTTTCGGAATGACAGCTCTCTGGTAGCTCTCATCATACAACTAGATATTTACTCACTAAGACAGGTGTGTTTTAGTTTCAAACCAAATCTTCTGCCAACAGTTTACCAATTACGGTTTCTTAATCTTGTTACAAGAAGATTATTCTTAAAATATGTGTGCACTGCCGTTCCCACTGTGATCTAAACACCTCAGAATTGTGTCTTGATAAGTTAGGTCCCATTATGACCAGTGCTGCTCTGAAAAGAATGCTTTGGTTAAGGAAAATGTTTATATTTCATTCCCTGGCTTCTTCCAAAAAAGGTTTTAAGCTACTTGGTAAGTGGAGAACAATGAAAGCAGCTTTATCAGCACAGCATGTTTAATTTCTTTTGGAAATACTGTGGCTATCCATCCCGCAGTAGTTTAGTTGATATCACAAGGAAAATGCCCTTTGTACTGAGAAGCTGCCAAATATAGCCCAAGTCAAAAGATAAACATAATGTACTTATCAAGGGTGTGCCCTCCTCTGATTTTCAAATTTTCTCTAACCTTAGGGCGGGCACCAAGCTGTCTACATTTGATGCAAATATTAACTTTATGAGTAATACAAAATGAATAGAAAATAATGTATTCTCAGACTGGTTGTGGCATCTAAAGGAAATGTTCTTGGTTAAAGCTGATCATAAGCAATTATTTAAGACAAATTTTCTTTACAAATGATCAAGTCTTTAATATTCATTTTTATAATAAACATTATTGATCTTTAATCATAATCAACACATTAAGGGTTTTAAAAACCTAATAATTTTTCTAATCTGCAACAAAACCAGATTTAAATATGTTCAGTGTCCCCAACATTTCCTTGTTTCTACTTTACAGAACTTCCCTGTGTAAATGTAGGTCAGATGGAAATCATATTTCCTTTGCTTTCTCTAAAGTCATTTTAATTTCTTTTTCTTTTTGTCTGTGCTATTTCTGCTTCCCTTGATGCTTAATATTCCAAAGTTGTGAAGAATGTCAAAATCATTCATTGCCCTAGATATGAGGATATACATTGCTGTCATGAAAGTACTTTCAATACTAGGAAGAAACGATAAAATCTTGAGAATAGTTTATTTCTATTAGGTTCAAGTAAATCCTACATATTAATAACAATGATTAATTTTTATTACTTATGTTGCTTTCTAAAATGTGTTACATTTTTGTTTAAGGAAATATACTCCTTTACAGGTTTAATGATATTCTTGAATCTTCTGTGTAAAACTGATTTCTGAGTCATAATCACAGCTTTGCTCATAACCTGTCATCAATAATAAGAATTATTACTAATAATAATCACAGAAAATTTTATTAAGTATTTACTGTACTATAAGATCTGATACATCTTTAAATGCATATGCCATTTAATCATTGGGAAGCACTAACATTAAATTCTTTTTTTTTAATTTTAATTGTTGTTCAAGTACAGTTTTCTGTCTTTTACTTCCATCCCAGCCCACTGCCCCAGCCCTCCCCACCTCCCTCCCATTTCCACCCCTTTAGGTTTTGTCCATGTGTCCTTTATACTTGTTCCTGTAAACCCTTCCCCTTTTCCCCTGAAATTCCCTCCCCTCTCCCCTCTGGTCACTGTCAGCCTGTTCTCTATTTGTGTCTTTGGTTATATTTTGCTTGTTTGTTTGTTTTGTTGTTTAGGTTCCTGTTAACACCGCCTGGCTTATTTCGCTTAGCATAACACTCTCCAGTTCCATCCATGCTGTCATGAAGGGTAGGAGCTCCTTCTTTCTTTCTGCTGCATAGAATTCCATTGTGTAAATGTACCATAGTTTTTTGATCCATTCATTTACTGATATAAATTCTTGATAAATAAGAAAAATAAAGTTTAGGAAGATCATTAAATTTGCACTGGATAATGTAGTGAAAGTAGGTTACATTTCCGGTAAAAGTAGGAGAATAGGGATATAAACATCAATCTGTCAGACAATGTTGCTTGAACAAAGAACTTTGTTGTATGATCTCATTTAATTTTTTTTACAAATCCTAGGAGATAAATATGGAATCATACCAATTTTATAGATGAAGAAACAGGCAGTTAGTACTTTGCTCAATACTACACAGCCAGTAAGTGACTAACTCTATATTTTTTGAATGATGTGGTCAACAAATGTCTATTGAATGTCTACTCTGCCTGGCATTGTACTAGACTCTGGATTTACGAAGATGACAAAGACACATTCATTGTCCTGTAGGGATTTGCTTCCTAAAGAAAAACAAAGTGAATAATTGTAGCATGGTGCTTACTAGAGGAGGTATCTGCAGGGACCCCGGGGGGCCCACTAGACAGCAGCACCTTCTTTCAGACAGTGGAACTGGAAACAGGAATGCTGCTTAAAATATAAACCAACAAAAAAAATAGATGAAGGGAAGGGAGAGAGGAGGAATGCCCTAGAAAGAGGGACAACAAGCATGCTCAAAGTCTGGAGATGAAAGAAGGCTTTACAATTTCTAGGAGTCACAGCTGTAGTTAACAGAATAAAATGAGTTGTGAGGCAGCGAAAGCGCAGTGTGAGGCTGTGGAGCACCTTGGATGCTGTCCCAATTTGTTTGGACTGTTTATTCTGAAGGCAGTAGGAAGCTACAAAGGGAATTTCAGCAGATATGATCAGAAAGATCTGGTAGGCGTGGGGATCAATTTGGAGGTAAAAGCAGGAGGAGAAATAAAGGATGGAGCCACTGTGGTAAATGTTACAAAATGATAAATCTTAAACTAAATCATTGACTGCTGGAATTGAATAATGAGAGGAAAGACCAAAGGTATTGAAGTAGTAGAACTGACTATGTTTTGGTAAGTAACATGTTAAGGAGCCTTAGAGAAAAGGAGGACTTTCAGATAACTTCCAAGTTTCTGCGAGCTTTTTCTAGTGTATAGGTTTTGTGAAAAGAGCTTGTCTATGCCATTTAACTAAATCAGCTGCATAAACTCTTCTGACTAGCCTACTTGTCATTAAAATTTTTAGTGAGTAGATAAACTGTGCAGATTTTTTTTTGCCTCAGTTGTATTCACTAAAGAGTAGAGCAGTTCATATGCCAAATAAACTGTTCCAATATCTAAAGTAAATGAATTTGCCAAGGACAAATTTCACTTTCAAATTGCAAAGTTTCTGGGTCTGTATCTTCTGCCCATCCTTGACTAACTTGGTGATTGAGCACCATATGTTTATATTTTGATGATGGAGAGAAAAAATTATTATGTTGATTAAAAGGAGCACCTGAAAACTGCAAATTGGGTTAATAATTTTTTTTCTTTATTGAATCTTGTACATTCTGAAGTGATGATTGGATAATTTGGGGATAAAAAACAAGGAGTCTATCTCTACAAATTGTGGATTTGTTTGGAGAATGAAGGTTAGGGACTTGGAATCCTGCAAAAGTCTTTTCTTTCCTAAACATTAAGGATCTGTTGTGCTGGACTGCCCCAGATATGAGAATTCTCTGGGGACTGGTGGGGCTCCCACCCCCTGTCAGGCACCATGATGTGTTCTGGGTTACTGTGGACATTCTGGCCTGCTTAGAGGATTAGAGAAAGACTTCATCATGCAGGTATTAGTGTATAATGCACTGGGTTTCTGAGAATTATTCATTAGTCAGCCCCTTCTGAGACTCAAAAGCTAGTAAAACTCCAGAAGATAAGTCGTGACTCTTGTGTAGGACTGTGGGGGGACTTCTTTTTTTGCCCACCTCAACTAGGAATGAGCTCTTGAGTAGAAATGTGGCAGGACAGTCCAAATGAGAAAGTGGAATGAAGATTGACCATCAAATATATTTGATGAAGAAGAAATACAATGAGTGGAACAACAAAGGAGCTTAAAAATGAGGTATGTTTACAACACCTATAAGGGTTCCAGAGATGTAGGATAAGGGATTCTGTAGCATAGGATGAGCAAAAGTTGGCCAAACCTGAGTGATGACGATAGTAATTCTCTAGTCTTGCCTAAGCCAATGGAGGAATTGAGTAACTGAAGCCATGTCCACCATCAGAGAAGTAATTGTGAACCAGGTGCCCCTCTGCCTATGCCTGGTCTGTGTAAGCCCCTCATCCTGACCCCAGAACTCTCAGAGCTTCATCACACTGAAAAGAAAGGGAATGGCGAAAAGTCCTGAAAAGAAGCAGTGATCAACTAGTTTCTCAGAAGAAAGAGTTTAAACTAGAAGTGCCTGAGTTATCTTGTCTTGAAAAAGTCAAGATTGTGCCATCAAATAGAATTAAGGCTTGAGAGCGATTGAGAACTACGTAGAGTTACAAAAAACAAATGAGGATGACCTGTTGTGAGTGTAACTGCAGAATTTCTCAGGGCATAGGCTGCTGGCTCGAGGTGGGATTCAGGGCACATGCATTGTGTCAGGTTGTGGAAAGACTGTGGGCTTAACCACATGGGATTCCTCTGTTTGGTGACCTTGGGAAAATTATGTTACTTTATTGAGCTTTATTATTCCCCTTACTAATATGGGTTTAAAAAACAAACAAACAAAAAAAAACTTATTTTTATAGGAATTCATGCTTTGCCACGCAAGACAATCATACTGTTGCTATACAATGCAAAAACACTGGACTGAATAAGACATCACTAGCCTGTTTCATATTTGGCAGGTGAATTTGTCTTCTTTTGTAATATTCTGGGGAGAATTGGGTAAAATGGAAATTATGTCTTTCTTCAAAGTGTGAGAGAATTCATGAACATATTAGCACTAGCTTCAAAGTTTTCTAATGAGTAAATCTTTTCTAGTTTTTCCTGTGTGAATTACCTGTGTAAACTTTATACTTCTTCATTAGTCAGTTTTGATAATTTATATTTCATAAGAAGAGTATCCATTATATTGGGATTTTAAATTTATTTGTAATCATATGTAGACAAGTTTCTCTGAAACATTTAAAAATTTGTTTTCAGTTGTTTTCATCGTTCCCATTTTATTTTTAATTTGTTGTTTTTCTTCATTGCATTTTTGAAAGGTTGGTCAATTTTCTTTTCTTTTTTCTTTTTTGCTTTTCTTTCAAAAGGATCAATTAGTGTGCTTTTAAAAATGTCCTTCCTTTTGTTTTTAAAAAAGTTGTTTTTATTTTAATTACTTCCATCTTCTTGATTTCTTTAGTCTTTTTTCTGTTTTAAATTTTTTAATTGGATATTATTTTTATTTTCTCTATTTTAAAATGATTAACATTTAAAAATATAAACTATTCATGAACACTATTTATTCATTTACTTTCTTTATTAATAAAGTATTTAAGGTCATGAAATTAACCATAAGTATATTTTATCTTGTTCTTTAGATTTGATATGTGGCATTTTTATCTTTATTCTTAACAAGGTAGTTTGTTGTTGCCAAAATATTTTGAGATATTAAATCTCTAAGCAATTTGATTTGAAAAGTATTATAGTCATATATGTTTAAAATTTCTAATTCACAAAATATATAACTTTTTACTACCAGGTATTTGATTGGTGTTTATAAGTTTTCATTGACACTTCAGATTCAGGTGTATTTTTCTGTTGCTAAACAGCATAATATTTGAAACTACTGTTACTAATTATTTCATTAATAATAGCTATTCATTATGCTCTCATTTATGTCTTTTATTTGCTTTTTATGGACTGATCATGGATTGTTAAAGTTATGTATTATTGTAGTCTTTATAGTTATTTCTCTTTTTTATTTCTATTAGTGTTTTTCTTGATGTATTTTGATACTACTTTATTCACCTATAATAGTGAATCTGTCATGCCTTCAGCTTAGATGTTGCTTTTTATCAATCAAAATGACCTAATCTTTTTTAAATTTTATTTTTAATCATAGTTTACATTTAATGTGATTTTGTACTAGTTTCAGGTGTACAGCACACCGGGTTGACCATCATATACTTTACAAAGTGTATGTACTGATACTTCAAGTACCCCACCTAGCACCGTAAGTAGTTACTATCATAACTATATTCACTATGCTGCACTTTATATTCCTGTGACTATTTTGTAACCACCAATTTGAATTTCTTACTCCCTTCATCTTTTTCATCCAGCCTCTCATCTCTCTGTCTATCTGGCAACCATCAGTATGTTCTTTCTATCTATAAGTTGTTTCTATTTTATTTGTTTTTTTCTTAAGATTCTGCATATAAGTGAAATCATATGGTATTTTTCTTTCCCTCTCTGACTTATTTCACTCAGCATAATATCCTCTAGGTCCATCCATGCTGTCACAAATGGTAAGATTTCATTCTCATTTATTGCTGAGTAATAATCCATTACATACAATATGTAGCATAGATTTTTTTAATCCATTTGTCTACTGATGGGCACTTGGGTTACTTCCATATCTTGGCTATTATAAATAATACTGCAATAAAGATAGAGGTGCATATATTCTTTGAAAATGCTGTTTTGGGTTCCTTTGGATGTATATCCAGAAGTAGAACATCTGGGTCATAAGATATTTCTACATTTAATTTTTCAAGGAACCTCCATACTGTTTTCCACAGTGGCTACACCAATTCACATTTTTACCAAGAGTGCCATGGGGTTCTCCTTTCTCCACATTCTCACCAACACTTGTTATTTGTTGACTTATTGATGGTAGCCATTCTGACAAGTATGAGGTGCTATCTCATTGTGGTTTTAATTTGCATCTCTCTGATGATTAGTGATATTGAGCATCATTTCATATGTCTATTAGCCATCTATACGTCCTCTTTGGAGAAGTGAAAAATGATCTTATTTTAATACTTTCTACCATATGTTTGATGTTCGCAAATGTTAATGTTGTTATTTTGCTTTATTTGGAGAGTTTAATTCTTTACTGCTATGGTTTTGCACACCTTTGGTCATCTTTCCAAGTTACACTAAGAATGTTTTTCTTTTATTTTAATGAATTTTATTCTTGCATCATCTAACTCATTTTTCAATAAAGAACAAAAATGTTAGCATGAGTTCAGGCTTATTACCCGTCTTACCTGATTTTCACATGCTGTGATATTAAACATGCCGTATCTGCATCTATCTAGACCTTTATCCAAATTTCAGTAATTTTCCAGTTTTTCCCTTTAAACAGCCTACTTTTTTGATTGATTATAAGATTATTGTGGGGAGAAAGTTGTTAGCTAAAAACCATTTACTAATAGAAGGCCTTCTCAACCTTGAAATAAAATGTATAACACTTTAGTGACAAGAATTCTTGCTGTTTTCTTTTCATCCATGTAGGAAAAATGATCATTTTGGAATCTAAACACTTAGTCCTTTGAAATAAAAGTAACTAAGCATCCATGAAAGGAGAGAGGTGCTATAGACAAATAAGAGGATTAGAATGGGAGTTAACTGTTCCTTCTATTCCATCTGCTTTCCAAATGTAAATCCCTCCTTGATGTTGGCATAAAATAGAAAATGTGGGCAAGGACAGGTGCATTCTGGGATGAGAAATTTTTATTGCACTTGTCAGCAATAGCTGCAATCATGCTAACAATCAGAAAGGGTTGTTTATTTTTCTATTCCCAGACTGTGTTTATGGAAGAAGATTTCTTTTTTTATTTGAGATCAACAGTAATATAATTTTTGAGTTATAAATCAATAACTTTGTCTTTCCTTTTTCCAACTAAATTGAAAAAAGAGATATAGATCTTCTCTAACAAATTTATTTATGGGATATTTTCTTCTCTGTACATACTATATGCTTTGGTGTAGTCCCTAATGGGTTTTGCATTCACTGTGAGAAGCTTCTTCAAGTGAACCAGAGGTTAAAGTTCTTTAACGTGAAGATAAGAAAGCATCGACTCATTCTATTATTTCACTTCTTTCTAGTTTATGGATTTTTGTTTTGACCTTTAGGCTCTCTTGCCAGACTAGTCTTATCTCACCCAGAAGACAATTAAAGAGGGATGATTTTCCTAAGCAGTCACAAAAGAAATTATTTTTTAAAGAAAATATCCACAGATTTTTAATAGAGCTAGTTTTTCTTATACTTGTTATACTGTAACTAGTTAAATATGACCCTTTTGATTTTTGTCCTAAGATTTACTCTCTGCCTTCTCCTTCTTTTGTTACATTTTCTTATATTTAATTTCAGTATCTTCTAATTACCTACAGTCAATTGTTAGGGATCTGTCAGAGCTGAACAATGGATAATGGAAAACATTCCTATCATTAGCAAAGCTCTAAGTGTATGCAGGGGTCTCAAAATGATAGAGTGAACTTCAAAGAATAGACACAGGTCACATACATAGTAAGACAATGACAAGAAAACCATCAAAACAGCATTACATTGGAAATTTAAAATATATAGCTAGTAATGTTTCAAATACCCAGGGAAAATACTAGTTCAGAGAAAATACTCCTGACATGGAAATATTGTGCTTCTTACATAAATCATAAAAGAGCTTATCTGGCTTTATCTGCTTTGTTGATTATTAATATCCACTTGTTTCAGATTGCTTAGTTACTAGGAATGGAGTGTTAATTAGGCCAAGGTCACAGGTGTAACTCCCGGTGAGCTGGGTGGCTAGTGCGCTGTGATGAGTCAGGTACAGGCATCTTAACAAAGGCATGGCTCCTGGCACCGCAGTTGTATTTGTTAGGCAAATGCCTCTGGGGAAATCTGCTTAATCTCTGAGCTTCAGGTTCCTCATCTGTAACATGTGGGTAATAATCTCTTGCCTTGCTATCTCAAAGAGGTATGAAGAGAGAGGGACATAATAGAGTTGAATGTACTCATAAAAAGTAAAAAATATGTCACAGTGTAAGCTATGATTAGTGTTATTCTTGTCATACATTGCAGTGTCCACTATCTTGCAAACCATGCCTCTAATGTGCAAGAATGACAAATCATCTCCATTTCCTAGGACAGCCCTGTTTGCAGGAGTGAAAATCCCATGTTCCTAGGAAACCTCTCTGTTCTAATCAAACTGAACTGTAACTCACCCTATGACACATAGGAGGACATAGTTCCTAACATATAGCTAATTCTCAATTTAGATGTGGTTTCCTTCTTAAACAACATGTTCATTAATGAATTCATCATAAATTTTGGGACATGCACAGTGCGGCAGCAGTTTTTGAAACAGTAAGTCCATAATGGTAAACAAAAACAGATTGGGCTTCTACCCTTAGAGAAAAGGGCATTTTATTGAGAGAGAGAGAGAGAGAAAGAGAGAGAGATTTACAAGTAAACATGCAAGTAAGAATACAAAAGTGGGGTAGGATCAAGGGTGGGAGGTGTGGATGGCTGGGGTGGGGGGGAGAAGGAGACAACTGTACTTTAACAACAATTAAAAAATGTAAAAAGAAATAAATAAATAAATAAAAAGAAAAGGAATACAACTGCAAGTTGGGAGAAATATGCTGAAGAAAAAGAGCAAGCTTAAAATACCAACTTTAGACTATGAAAAGGGAGGGGAGTCCTGACAGATTTTAAAGAGCCAGCTGGAAAATACTGGAATGTATATGTGTGTGGTGGTGGAGGGGACAATGCCAGAGGGAAGAACATAATATGCGTTGAATTATCATTTCTAGTTTTGCATCCTTGGGAGAGCACAGAGTCTTGCACAAGGTAGGGAAGTGCACAAGGATGATTTGTTGAATGAATGAAAGTACCTGAGAGCACAACTCCCAATAGGTAGTAATTAATTCTATAGTTTCAGTTCCTCTCACCCTTTGGTGCACAATACCTTCCTGCTATCTGTCACATCACACTGAGAAGGTGAGCCTCCCGACTCAACTGTCTTTAATACCGTGTATCATCGGGGGAGCGTGGCACCCTGCACAAAGCCATCTCTGTTGGCTGCAGACTCCAGAAGGCCTAAGCCCAATGTTCCATAGGCTTTTAAGATTTCTTCTACTGATTACAATTAGGACTAGTCATACATCTTAGGGAATTTTACTGACTTTTTATATTTATATTTTCATTTTAGGGAATTAAAGGATTTTGTACACAGATGCTTTAGAGTGCTATGAACAATGTTATTCTCCTGGGTTTATTTTTAACTCACATTTTCCTTCTACACTAAAAGTTTTAGCTTTTCTGCTTACAATTTTTTCTGCTTATCTATTAGGGAGCAATTTTTTAGTTAAAGGAAAAGGTTGCCACTCACTGTTTTTATCTGCTTCGAAGTCCTTTCCCCTTAATCACACCATGTTCAATCACTAAATGTCTTACCATGTCAGCTTCATTTCTGTGAAGCCCTAGAGGAACTCTTTGACGGAGCTGTCATTTCTTTTTCTCTGAATTTTCTAGCTATGTTCTTTGTTTCTCCTTTTGGTAATTACCACTTTTTAAAAACCTCACAATATAGCTATTTATGCACATGACTATGCTAGTTTTTAAGCACCTTAAGAACTTGATCAATATTTATTTTCCTTTGTATTTAGATTCCTCTTCTCCTTCTTCTCTGACTGCTGCTTGTATCATGCATATGATCATCCTAAATCAATAAATATTTGTTAAAGTAAAAAAAAAAAATACTTCTGGATAACACAAAACAAAAATGAAAATATTTTGAGAATAATTAGAATCAGAGAATTTAGATTTTGGGAAAAAAAGGGTTACCCTAGCTGGGTAAAAAATCAGTGATAGACATCATTGCAGTGTGGTCCTGGCAAGATAAGGATAATTGAGACAAAGCAGGCTGTGGTCCTGGATCAATCAGTACTCTTGCTTATCAGAGGAGAAGGAGGCTGATGAGTCTTATGTAACAGGAATCACTGTAATCAAATAGTTCCACTTTGTTCTGGGGTGTTTTTGTTTGAAGTCATCTGTCTTGGGGTTTCAATTGGCAAAACCCTATATTCAAAGATACAGAAAGTGTTATTGAAATCTATGTGGAGGTGTTGTCCTCTGGGCTACCTCCCCAAACATACTTGCCCCTGAAAAAGCTGAATTACACTGAGCTCTCAAGAACCACAAGCACATAATTGGAAGAGTAGATTTAGCAGAATCAGAGGCTCTACAGTTATGGATGTCAGCACATGGGTTAGTTTATCTAAGCTGACTGTGTAATCAAACCAATTACTATGATCCAGTCAGATGACAATATCTAATAGAATGGAAAATTCTATTTTAATTTTGCATTTATAGATGTGATGACTAATGGAATAAATCTTTTGGAAGAGATGCTAACTTTGCTGTCAGGTGAATAGGGCAGCCCCTTTGAAACTTTAGGCCCCAAAATCTCTCTCTTCCTATAAGGTTAAGTCTCCCTACTGTTTTATGGAGGACTTTTCCTTTCTACAATATATAATTCTCTAATTTGGGGTTGTTTAAAGGAAGGATGCATGCATTTTTGTACATTTCTGGAAATAATCATCTTTTACATGTTTTAAATATGTTAGGCATTGATCTTTCAATATTCATGTATTACTATTATAATCAAAAAAGGTATTTTTAAAGAGAAAAACTCATCATTAAGAGTAATCTAATTGACACATGATTATCTATTTTTTTAATTTCATTTATTTATTTTCATTGTTGTTCAAGTACAGTTGTCTCCATTTTTACCTCATCTCTCACCCTCACCCCTACCTTCTTTGGATTCTCTATTTTTTTAACCATCAAGTATGACTTCCTCCTTTTGTGGACCCTACATTTAGATGAAAATCTAGACATGATCAGACATAAAGTGTGTTTTCATTAATTATTAATTTCATATATATAAATCAGAACACTTCTGGCATACATGAGATATCCAGAGTTCCCATTAAGTTGCTATAATTCCAGCTAACTGCAAGAGCCAGTCTTATGAGACATGTTATTGTTCAATAAATATTAAACTAGATGTCAAAGTAGAAAAGTAATAAAGTTGCTGAAAATTTGTTGATAGAAATGATGTTGAAGTTTCCTAAAGTAAAGAACCCTTTTATCCAAGCAGCTATAAATGATGTTCTTATTTCCATTAGTACTATTTCAGAGTCCACAAACTATCAACAGCCAGTTGTATTTTTCTGTGAACTAAAGACACAATGTTTATTCCACTTATTTTTTTCACACTGAGCTATGTACTACTTTGAGATAATTCATGCTTACTTGTATGTTTTGTTTTTCTAAGCAGATTCATTTATTCGTGTGACCATTTAACCTTTCATCCATCCAAAACTACATCAGTGGTGGGCCAGGCATTAAGAATAGAGGAGTCAGTAGAAAAATACACAGCTTTTTCCTCAAGAGATTCAGCTGAAAAGAGCTTATGGCCCCTCCAATACAGTAGAGCACCAGATAGGCATCATGGAAATGAAAACATTGAAGATATGAGCTTGAATAAAGTTAACCCTTTAACACAACCATGTTTTATAAATACACATACACATATATACATACATACATACATAATTTTCCTTCTCAAGACTTGTTCCTTTATTTTCCTTTATCAAGACTTGTTCCTTTATATTCATATATCTTAAGTAGTTAAGACAAAAATTAGATTAAACAGAAATATTGAATATCCCCTACTTGGGCCTATTGCAGACTGACTGGCTCATTTAAAAAAAAAAAAAAAATCAGATTCTGGTGAACGATAAATAGATTAGTTTAGTAAGCTACCTTGCACTCTAGTAAATAATTAACATTTTTTCTTCAGACTTCTAGAAAGAAATTTCAGAATTCCTTTTGTAGTTGCAAGAAATCAGCCTTTAGCTGGGGAAGTGCTTTTTTAAAGTAAAACATTGCTAAGGTTGAATGAAGAAGGGGTAAGGTTAGGTGTACCTAATACTATTGACCCCCCAAACTTGTGCTTGTCCAGAAGAATGAGATGAATGTCAGAGTTTAACTGAGGGCACAAAAGGAATACCAAGTTCCTAGGTGCTTGAAGCCATTTAAAATATCAAGTCCTGAGAACAAATGTACTTTCAGGTCATGGTTAAATACACAGAAGTGGCATTATTTCATTCAGTACATTCCTTGATTGTCTTAACTTCTCAACTTTGTGACTTTGCTTCATTCCTTTGCTCTTTTATGCCAGACTAGCTTTGTGTTCACGGATACACACAGAGAGAGATGCATAAATTTATATAAACATACAACTATATTTAAATATATTTAAATATATTATTTATATTTACAAATATATTTAAATATATTAAAACATTCAAATAATATGTGTTTTCTATAACCAGATCTCCCCAATTTTTCACCAGTGTGACCTGATCTAGACCTGGAAATTAATCAATAACAGCTAAAACACATTTTGCCAGGCAATATGCTTTGTGTGCAATGTGAACTTTTCTCACTTAACATCACAACTAACTCCTCTGTGTGGTTTGAGGCAGCGTGTCCTTGTTTACAGATGAAACTGAGGCCAGCCCAGGGTTTTATGACTATGCTATGATTCGAAAACCACTGCCATTGCTTGCTTTAGCTGACAGTAATTGAAAGACAAACTTTTATTTTATAAATTAGAGCTGTGCCTGACATGTTGGTACTTTGGAACTGCTCCCTTTACATGTCAAGAAAATATGTGCTACCCCTTCTGGCTCAAATGCTATTTCCTCCCAGTCTTTCACCTTGCTAAATTTCTTACTAATTTTTTTGAGTCTCAACTCAGGATTACTTCTCTGAAGAAGATATCTGTGGTGACTAAACTGTGGGTCAATTTCTTACTTAAAAACCTGCAATAGCTTTATCTTAAGGACTTTAAACTCTGAGATTTTTAACAATGACTTGTTTACAGTTGTATGGTCAACTCCTAATATGGACCTGCCATAGAATAAATATTTGATGAATGAATATATGAATGAGTTCCCTACTTATTAAATTGTTCTGAATTAGGTTAGAATTACATGTTGGTCATGCAAAGTGTTGCAACAAAGGATAAAAGGACAAAAATATCCTGAAGAAGGAAAAGGCATATCTGATCCATGGGGCACACGGTTTGAGCACAAATATACCCACAGGAAAAAAAAATGATATCTGCTTAGAAAGAAGAAAGAGGATAGTAAGTGAGACAAACTGAACATCTAATTGCTGAGAGCATGAAGTTTAAAACTGGGACTACAGGAAGATGAAATAAAGCTGAAGATATTTATTTTCTGGAAAAGGCTGTTAATCCCCAAATTTCTCTTTCTGATATATCTGGGTGTTTTGGAACTAATGTCAATCAAAGAACTCAATTGTGTTCTTTAACTATGATGAGCCCACAAGTAGATTGAATATTGCTATTTTTAGCACTATGGAAATGTTCTATAAATATACTAAACATGACTTTACAACTACTTATAGGCATTCATCCTGCCTGTCATTATCAGTAACAATAAGTAGAGACAAGGATTGAATCTATGGCCACTTATTCAGGTGCTGGTGATTTGAGAAGAAAGCAAGTTATGTATCCTAAAGAGCCATCTTAACATCCCATCTCAAGATGACCTTTTTGCAATAAGAAGAAGGGGTAGGTAAAGGCTTTGGAAAAAAGTTTAATTGAATAAGAGTTTCAGTCTGAAGGTGATTTTCCTAGTGCTTCTTTATCTGTTGATCAACAATTCTTTATCTACATCATAGATGTTCCCTCCCTGGCACTCAATGGTTCAGATTCCATCTTCAGGGATGGCTTACAGACCCCCTGGAGCACAAAGGCTGAATTGCTTTTTTCCATCCTAGAGTCACGTGGGTCATGCATTCCAGTTCCTGGAATAACAGCTTTCCACATGCATTAATCACTTTAGCCTATCAACTATGACTGAAGCCAAAAAATTTTTTAAATTAATTTTTATTGTATTTTTTCTATTACCATTTATTCCACTTATACCCTCTTCCCCCTCCATTCTGTTGTGCATAAGTCCTTTTTTCTTTTTTGCTCAGTCCCTAAACCTTCTAACAACCATCCCACCCCCAGAGCTATCAACCTGCTCTCTATGAGTCTGTCTCTATTCATTAGTTCAGTTTGTTAGATTCCACATATGAGTGAAATCATATGGAATTTGACTTATGCTGATGGGCTTATTTCACTTAGCATAATGTTTTCTAGGTCCATCCATGCTGTTCCAAAAAGTAAAATTTTCACTGATAATGGGTTAATATCCACAATTTATAATGAACTTACAAAAATCAACACCCCCAAAACAAGCAATTCGATTAAAAAATGGACAATGGACTTGAATAGACACTTCTCCAAAGAGGACATACAGATGGCCAGTAGACATATGAAAAGATGCTCAACATTGCTAGTCATCAGAGAGATGCAAATTAAAACCACAATGAGATATCACCCCCACATGGATCAGAATGGCCATCTGTGGGGGGGCTCTGCCCACAGGGCCCCCCCAGCTGCCATGGATGAGATTAAGTCTACCAAGACATGATCTGCTTGGAAAGAAAAGGTGGCCATTCTATAGAAGGAGAAGGGCCAAGAGCCTTTTCCTCAATGGGCTTTTATTGGGTTTGTTTTGCACAGGAATATAGACTCATTAATCATTGTCAGGCAATAAGGATCAAATGATAGATAACATACAAAGAATTCTGAGGGCCTATTTTGAGTCAGGGTCAGATAGCTAATAAGAGCAATAAACTCACTTCTTGCTTGGACCTTTATTTGAGAGCATTCTACACAAAGCAGGTTTCACAGGATTTTACATACTCTTTCTTAGGCCAGATTGTCCTAGGGAACCCACCCTTTCCAGCACAGGTGGTACCCACCACCAGCATTGTTTCAGGCTTAAGGCATTGTCTCAGGCTTAAGGCATTGTCTCAGGCTTAAGTCAGGCAGGGCAGCCAAGAGATTACGAGACTGCTTGCAGACAGAATGAGGACTCAGGCTATGTCAAAGCTGAGGGTCCATCACCCCTTTTTGCTGTAGACCCCCAAGTCCTTCCTTGGGGCCTCCACATGATCATGCCTGTCTTAGGTCATTCCCCCCTTGGGGAATCTTACCGTCATTGGCTAACTGATCAAGCATTGGGGGCCAGTTATGGATGAAGTAAAAGGAGCAGAAGTGGCGCCTCTACCACAGAGATAAGCCTTGTCTCCTTAGTGTCTTACAGTCTGAAGGTCGCTTACTCAGCCTTAGCCATGGGGGTGTTACAGCTCCTGAAACCAGGCAGGGCAGTTCCCAACAGCCATCATCTATAAATTAACAAACAATGAGTGCTGGCGAGGATGCAGAGAAAGGAGAACCCTTTTGCATTGTTAGTGGAAATGCTGATTGGTGAAAAAGCATTGTGAAAAAAAATATGGAGTTACCTCAAAAAATTAAAAATGGAACTGCCTCATGACCTAGTGATTCCACTTCTGGAAATTTTTCTAAAGAAACTGAAACACTAATTCAAAGGAATATAAGCACCACTATGCTCATTGTAGCATTATTTATAATCACCAAGATATGGAAGCTGCCCAAGTATCAATCAGTAAATGAGTGGATAAAACAACTATGGCACATTTGCACAAGAAATACTACTTGGCTGTAAAAATGAAGCTAAAATCTTTAACTCTTGAGTTCCCCTACTGACTGCATTAGAGAAGAAAGTTACCCAATTCATAGAATGTTTCACTTCTGCATCCACAGAGCTAAAGCATAGGTCTTGCTAACATGGCAATTTATTTCAGAACAGTAAGAAGAAAGCCACACAGCACATACTCAAAATTATTGAATTTTTACACAATCAAAGTAGAGGTCAGAAGTGTGGTGGAATCTTTTCCCAGTTGATAAGGATGAAATATTATTAAAGCTTTATACAATGGTATTGTAGGAAGATGGCAGACTAGACTCAGCCTTTCCTATCTCCCTATCTTAGCCTTACTTGGTGATGAGGAGTTTGGGCAAACTGATCTCTACAGTTACCTTCACTTCTAAAATCTATGCACCATCTTGCTCTGTGATGTTTCTTCTTCCAAATAGCTAAAGTCAGGCCCTTTATTTTGTTGGTCATGCATATACTCTCTCTGATAAGCAAATACTCTCTCATCATTTAATATGACTTCTTGTTAGAATTCCTGGGTGAAGACGGTTAAGAGCAGACTTTGAAGATGAACAAATGGTGCATTCATTGGAGTTTGTCCATTATCAACTATGTGAACTCAAGGAAGTTTCTCAACCTCTGTAATCCGCTCTTGCCTCACATGTGAATTGGGTTTAATGACAGAATCATGCTCATAGAGTTGTGTTGTAAGTATTAAATGAAATAATACACATAAAGTGTTACACATTAACTGATAACTATTGTTTTATTATTTTTGTTAGTTTTGTGAGAAAGATGTTCAAAGTTTCAGATACTTGAATTTTCATGTGTGAATTTATTTATTTACATATTCTTTCCTTTTATACCAGAATGAAACAAGAGGATATGTAAAAAGTAAAGTTTAATCAGTTACTATGGGAACCACATATTGGGTCAAATTGCTATAATGTTATTTTTTATGCTGAGACCTCAATTGACTTTAACTGAACACTTGTGAAATATGAATCTCTGCTAGTTCTGTATAGAACAACTGGATATATCACAAAATGTGTTGTTGAATAAGTCATGTTTTCTTCTTTTGCCATGGAGATGGTGCTTTTTTTTCATTTTTGATCTTATTCCACAAATGAGATTCTTCCAGGAGTCAATTGTTTGTGGTTTGGGTAAAGGCAGTCCATGATCCTGAGATCATTTCATAGATAGCCTTAGTTCCACGGACTGTTTATTTAGAGTGAGGATTTCCTAAATGGGGTATAAGGTATGAAATCCTGTGCAAAGTATATAACTGAAGTCAGTTAGTTGCTATTTGGTATTAATATCTAAGTATGCCAGGGGTTGGAACAAATGTTAAGAAAATTTCTTCTGCATACCAGATGCTTTATGTATTTATTTATTATTCACAACTACGGTCCTGGCTAGTTAAGTTGTATGCATTTTGATTTTGTACATATTTATGCTGAAGCTTAAAGAAGTTAAGATAGCTTGCCCAATATTACATAGGTAAGTTATCAAGCAGAGTTGAACCCAGGTCAGTTTTACGCCAGAATATGTGGTATTTCCCATATACTGCAATGGCAAAGTAATATGTACTTAATAACTCTAAAATAGATATTAGTTTTCCTCAAAATAAAAATTAAAGGAAATGCTGTGAAAAGGGAGGTTTTAAAGTGAATCAGATGATGCTGTTTCAGGGAAGAGACCTTTCATGCATTCACTGGATTACTGCCATTCATTCATTGGTAATTATATGATACAGCCCTACTCTGTGCCAAACATTGAGCTGGGTGCCAGGATTGCCATAATGAGCAAAACCAAAGCTGTTTCTTGTACTCAAATCATTTATGATCGTAGTAAGGACCAATATTAATAACATGATTTAAAATTAGATAATTACATATATTTACTGTGATCCATGTTTTAATGAAAAAGTATTGGAATCTACAAAAACTATAATAAGGAACTCTAACCGGTATGGATCAGTTGGTTGGATGTCATCCCACAGAGCGATAGGTTGCCAGTTCCATTCCTGATTAGGTGACATGCTTGCTTTGAGAGGTGTCCCCAGTCAGGTTGCATTCAAAAGGCACAGCCAATTGATATTTCTCTCTCACATTGAAGTTTCTCTCCCTCTCCTCCCCTCTTTCTAAAAATAAACAAATAAAATCTTTTAAAGGATTATAATAAGTGAATATGGGCTCATATTTGCTACAAGAGAACAAAACCGGTATGGTTTTGTGAACCAATATCACCCCAATAAAATCAATAAAATAAAATAAAATAATAAAAATCAAAAGAATTTTACATCTGAATATTCAAGTTTGCAATAATGATGTGGTGATGATATAGATAATCTCATATAATTGAACTTACAATTTTAATAATTGTAGTTACACTTGTGGCTTTATTAGAATAGTGGGATTACAAAAATTCTCTTTTTTATTTTCCATTTGAAAATGTATTTGGTTACATGATTTTTTAAAAAAGTGAGAGCAAAATGATTTTCCATATTAAGATATTTTGTAAGAATTCTTACTGAATCTTGGGAAATATTATGGTGTGTGTGTGTGTGTTGCATAGTATAATTTTTCTCCTTCACTTTTGCCTAAATGAACTTTGTACTCCTGATATACCTGATCTTCAGTTTGGGAGGTAAGGAACTACAGCTGCATCTCAGCTGCTATCATCTCCTTTCTTGGTTTTTGGCTCATAGATATGATTAAAAGAAAAACTGAAAACATGTCCAACTTTGATTTAATGGCTACAAGACTAGGACAAAGCTATGAAACTCGAACTTCTAAGGTACTAGCTCATTTCTGCTTTTACTAAGTAATCAGAATAAAGCACAGAAATGAAAATTATTTTTTCATTTCTCATATATTTGCAATCCTATTAATCCAGGATCAGAAGCAATTACAGGCCCTGGCTGGATAGCTCAGTTGGTTTGAGCATCTCCCCTTATGCCAGGGTTGTGGGTTCGATCCCTGGTCAGGACATATATAAGAATCAACCAATGAATGCATAAATAAGTGGAACAACAAATCAATGTTTCTCTTTCTCTCAAAAAAAAAATCAATAAATAAAAAAATTTAAAGCAATTATGTATTAGAAGACATTTTTACTGATAGATCTTAAATTATGTATGTATATATGAGCATATATAATGTATATTTATAGATAAATGTATGTATATACAGTTATATATTTATATAAATATACATATTCATAGTAAGCATAACATGTTTTTATCTTTTTTCTTGAAGGATATTACTCTTACTTAAAGATATTTTGATAACCTCTTTTATTAGAAAAGTAATACTTGTGATATATTTACTGTGGGAATTTTATTGATGCAGGTAGGAAAAAAAAAAGAAATTACTAGTAGTCCATAACCCCATCACATAAAGATGTGGTGTGCTTAAATAGGTAGATGCATGAATAGGCTAAGGAACTACATGTTCCTTACAATGTTCCCCATGTCTTCTTCCTTTCCTCTTTCCATTTATACACCCAATCCAACCTCAAAATGACTTCTAAGACAGCTTAAAATAAAAGCTGAATTTTTTTAGGAATGTGCAGTGATAATGAGATTTTAAGTAGAAGTTACGTAGCTACTGACTATCTAATTTAGGGATATATTTTTTCTCTCTATCCTATTGCAGGGTAAAATTTAAGTTTAAAATGAAAATAAATTAAAGATGATTTGTTTTTGAACATTCAATGGCTACCTGGAAGTTAATATGAATTCAATAGAATATTGCAAAATGAAGGTAGCAAGTAAAAGATAAAGCTTTTAGAACATTAACATTACTGAAGTTGTCATTTTAAAGGCCTTGTGAACACTAGCTTCATGTGTCCTCTACCAAGTCAACATTCTCTTCTGCTTCTGTCATATTTAATTGACCAGCATTACTGACTGGAAAAAATGGCAGTTACTTTTGTGTTATTGTTGTTTTTTATATGACTATAAATCTAAATCTATAGTAAATTGCTCGATCTGAAAAAGTAACATTGAGGGGAAAAATTCAAAGTAACTTTTTTATATGTATGACATTAAAGAATATGAACTTGGTTAGCAGGAACTCTGCCATTTTGTTTACACATGTCTGATGGGGTTAATATATAGGGCCAGTGCAAATGAGTGTTATATAGCCAAGTAATGATAGCCCGCGGCAAGAGAAACAGAAATGGGGTTGATGTCCTGACATTTATTTGCAAAATAGCTGAACATTTTCCAGGCACATTTTGTGGGTTCTACTGACAAAAGCTCTTCTGTTAGCCATCTACCATGAAATTCTTCTCAACATGACATCATTGAGGATCCACCTTAGGATGCTTTGAAAAATAAAGAACTTTTCAAATTCAGATCGACTTTTCAGTCTCTTTCAGTTTTTACTTTATGCAGACACTGAGAGAGAATGAGTGTAGTTCTGAATTTTTGTGAGTATAAAAAAGGTTGGAGAGATAAAAGGCCCTTTAGTGACTGCTCTCTGCATAGATTGATATACTTTTATATTTTAAATCAAAATAAGTATGTAAAGAATTTGTTATTTTACTGATTTTTTTTCGCGGAGCCTTACCATATTTTAATATTTTATACTGAAAATTAAAGTATCAGCTGACAGTGAGGGTTGTTTTTAAAGAAGTGTCACTAGCTTTAGGCCTGAGTAACTGAGCTCTCAATTTAGCACAGTTGGTAAGTGTTTAGATAGTGAACTGGAATAAAAGTTTTTATGAAGGAAATAACTTGCGGTGTATGTGAGGATATCATAACAGAACATCAGGTTAAGTATGCCAGAGAAGGTCAAGGGCTGGTTCTCTAGGCTGAGGGTCAAAGTGAGTCAGGAAAAGGCTTGGCATTAAGAAAGTCGCATGATCAGATTGTGAGGAGGGTGAGCTGAAGGTCAGTGACTTTGGGAAGAAAAAATTCAAGAAGCAATTGAAGTACTGTGGGTGAGAAAAATAAGAGTCTTGCAATAGTTTAGGAAAGGTGACAAAATTTAAGGGTTATTTAGTCCAATGCTTTGAAATAAAAAAATGAGAAACAGGATTTGGGGAAGCTTAAATGTTTGAAAAGAATGATATCTGACCCAAATAATTAAGGTGTATTGTGTAGAATGCAGACTCAATCTACACTGTCATCTTTTTTTAATGATATGTCAAAAAGCCCTTTTTCCATTCTTTTGATTACCTATAACTTCTTACATTCTTCATATTTAGACCAGAATCTGAAAGATATACTCCATCAAGAGTATGGATGGACAAGATGGAGAAATTAATTCTAGGTATATACTAGAACCTTTTCTAACATACCACTTGACCATTTACTTTTAATAGAATTTAACATATTTAATTTATATTAGTTAGTGAGTCATGTCTTTACCAGAATTTAAAAAAATACAAACTTTAAATAAAAAATATAATTTAATAGCACCTAATTTCATTTTTTTCTCAATTGATTGTGCTGATTTATTTTCTTAGTACCTTTTACATTAAAAGATACCTGTAATTGATTCCAAATGTTTGCATACCTTTGAATTACTTTCAAATCATTCATAGTTTCTTCCAAAGAAAGAACAGATGTGATCTAGATTATGTCTTTGGAGATTTCTCTCTTTGAGACAGTCCTTCTTAATATCTAGCACAGAGCATGTCTCTGTGAAAGCATCATACTTGACAACTTTTGGGGTGACATCATCCCTCCTCTAAGAACCTTTATAAAAAAAATCCTTAAAGAGAACTCCACACAAGCTCAATAAAAGCCAAAGACTGATCTGATTAAATAATAAAGCAAGGTTGTCCTTTGCTTCCTTTGAAAATGTTTTTATTACTTTGAAAGGAAATTTGGAATTGAATCAAAAAATGAATGGCAAACCCTCCCAGCCTAGAAGTTGTGTTTAGATTATTAAAAGGATTTGTCTGATGTTAGTGAAATTAAAATGGGGAATATGTACTGCCATTTCAATTTAAAATCTGTGTAAGTTTCTGTGTGTAAGTCATATATTAATATTTATTTCCAAATCTTTTAAGATCTTTTTCTATTATGGATTACTAGAGTAATAAGACATTAGAAAGTAATCTAGCCTCAATAACCATAAAGGAATCAAACGCAGATTTTCAGATAAAATGATTTAATCATGTGAATTCTCAAAGACTTATTTTCTATATTCACCCCTTATATAGAAATAAAAAAAGAGATAGAGATAGAGGAATTTCTTTTGGAAATTACATTATGATAGAATAATACATAAACTATTAAAATAGAATACCATATAACTGATCATTTCTAATTCTGCTACTTTTGACATACTATTAAAGTTCATTTTTATCAGACAAATGCATAGAAAATAATAGAAATGCACTACTTTGTGTCTCCTATGTTTATATAAAAAGTGGATTTATTAAAAATATTTTAGATAATCAGAAACTAAAATCTATATTATTGAGGGGGGAACTCAAATGCTTTTAAAATTGTTTATTTTTTCTCTTTTTCATTCTTTTTCCTCTTTTGTTTTCAACTAATTGTTGTTGTCTTCTCAGTTACTCTCATATCCCACTATGGCTTTGAAAATTAACTTTAGATACATTCCAAAACAACTCTACACTCGATCATCATTAGCAAATGTTATCCCAGCCTGACCCTTTGGTCAGACAGCCACCAAGAGATGAATGTTTTATGAGACTTCACCTTGAATAGATTATCTCTGCCCTCCAGACAATATACATCTGCAGCCCTTCTTTCCTACAAATCTATGTCTTTCTTTGCATTTCCAAATCAAGTGATTTGACTTGAAAGTTTTTTAAACTTTGATATCACCATAGCCATGATATGGTAATTCTCAATTGCTCATCACAAATCTCCTAAGCCTAAAATAAAAATATGGATTTGAGATGTTTCCCAATACAGCAGCAAGCTGGGAAACAACATGTACTAGGAATTAATCTTATTAGCACAAATTTCCCCAGGCACATTTTGTGAACCTCAATTATATATGTACCAGTCTCTTCCACTAAGCTTAGCTCTTGGAGGGCGCAGGTCATGTGTTTTTAAAATTTTCTTCAGTATGTCCATTGTAATGCTTTGCACAAATTAGATGACCAACACAATTTGGCTCTCCTTGTCACTGCTGGTGATGGTTTTCCTCTCAGCCTTAGTTATTTATATGAGACTGCATGGTTGTCTAAATGGTTTCCTGGCTTCTAGGCTTTTTTAATCCAATTTATCTCACATAGGGTTACTACTGGAGAACTGTATCCTGTTATTCTACTGCTCAAAAACCAGTCCATTCTTGATAGGACTTCACCAGACTTTTCACTTCCTTTCTTACACATTAGGATAATACTTAAAGTTTTTACTATGAACATGTAGGTTTACTTAAATATAATTAGGAATAAAAGCTGAAGCACAGAGCCTGGAACAGGATGGACCCAAAGAGGCCCACTCCAAAACACATCATAATTAAAATGCCAAAGGTTAATTAAATAAAAAGAAAGGATCTTAAAAGCAGCAAGAAAAAAGCAGTCAGTATCTACAAAGGAGTTCCCATATGACTATCAGCTGATTTCTCAAAAGAAACTTTGCAGGCTAGAAGGGATTGGTGAGAAATTCAGAGTGATGAAAAGCAAGGACCTGCAACCAAGATTACTCTGCTGAGCAAAGCTATCATTTAGAAGCAAAGGACAGATAAAGAGCTTCCCAAACAAGAAAAACTGAAGAAGTTCATCACCACCAAACCAGTATTATATGAAATGTTAAAGGGTCTTCTTTAAAGAAAAGGAGATCAAAAATATAAAGAATAAAATGGCAATAAATATATATCTATAAACAACTGAATCTAAAAAACAATAAATAAACAAGCAGAATACAAACAAAATCATAGATACAGAGAACATTTTAATGGTTGCCAGATTGGAGGGAGGTCAGGGGGATGGGTGAAAAAGGTGAAGGGATTAAGAAGTACTAATTGGTACCTACAGAATAGTAATGGGGATATAAAGTACAACATAGGAAATAGAGTAGCAAAACCATGTATAGGCCTGACCCATGGACATGGACAATGGTGTGGGGATTGTCTGAGGGAGTCCAGGGGAGGGTGTGGAGGGAGACAAAAGGGGAAGATGTGAGACAACAGTAATAGCATAAACAATAAAATATAATTTTAAAGAAAGAAAAGTTAAAATATTCAAAGGCATAAACAATTGCTATAATAAAAGAATTTTAAATATAAATTATAACATTTCTGGCTCCCAAATGAATATCAGTCTCTGCACTTGAATCTGTTGCTGCAAATGACCAAATTATATATCAGTCATTGTGAGGTGAGAAATATACATAAACAGACATGAATATACACATTTTAAACCAATACACAAGGTTTTTTAATGCATCTGTATGCTTCCCATTTCTTATATTTTATACATAAACATTTATTTTTAATAAACAGTTTCATATACATATATCTTATGTCTATGACGAAAGAAGTACCAAAATGCCGCCAGGAACTGTTTCTCTGTAACAGGAGAAATATACAACATAAATTTGTGTATTTGCATTTGTGCATTTTTCTGAAATTCATTTATAACTTTAATCAGTCTTCAAGACATAGCCAATCACCCAAAAATTAAAATCTGCTCTTCTTAGCAAACTTTAAGTTTTAGACAATTTGTTTCTTGTCTTTATTTAGAAAAAAGCTACACTGATCCCACTCCCCTCGCTATTGCTGATGCCCACTCATGCTTCTTTCAATGTCCTCTTTCCCTTTCTCAGAGGAAATCATTGTTATCTAACCACTCTTTCAAGACCCAGACCACATATCCACTTCTTCTCTTCATAAGTCACCCCCAAATCACCACTTTTGAATTTTAAGAGTGCTAATGATCACATTAGGTGTTGATCACTTCATGAGAATTTGGTTCTAGTTTTTAATGATAATATGTGACCTCTTTCTATCTGGATGGTAAACTAATCAAATAAAGGAATTAGGTCTTAATCAAATCCCTATCTGTGTTCCTTTTAGCCTAATAGGTAATATTTGATATGTGAGCTGAGCTCTCCTACCTGATAAAGGAAAAACCAGGACATACATGTAATGCTGTAAATGTGATAAGGACATTTTATTCTCAAGTTATTGAAAAGAGTAAATGACAAACTCATGTTCCATTTATTCTACCCAGAACCCATAAAGTAGACAGGGAAGGTGTGTCCCTGATAATCTGGGGATTTTATGGAAATATGCATACTTATGTGCTTTAAAGACTTTTTTAAAACCATTTTAAAACTAAATAATTCAAGACAACAGGAAAATATACAGATCAGAAATGTCAAACTCAACCTTTCTAAATCCAAAGGGAAAATGGAAAAGTAATTTCTCTTTCTTTTCTCTCTGTCTCTCATTACTGCTATAAGAATAAACTTTTAGATAAGAGAGCAAGTGTTTATACTTACTACACAATACATTATATGTAAACAAACTATTTAATTGGTCAATGCACTAGGGAGTTCCACTTGACCAGTGAAACCTGATCAAATTTAGTAGTGAAGGACATGGGCTTTGGTTCCAGGTAATTCTGAGCTTGAATTTTGAATCAATTACTTAATGGCCCTAAACTGGGTCAAGTAATTTATCTCTCTGAACCTCATTTCCTTCATTTATAAAATGGGCTTAAAATTATTGCCTCATAGTGTATACACACACACACACACACACACACACACACACACACAGTAGTCTTTTTTCTTTTGAATTCATCTGATCTTCAAGTTGACCAAGTTGAGAGCTATTAAGTGGTTGATTCAAAATTCAAACCTATAATTATCTGGGGTGGAAGGTAAAAGGTTAAAGGAGGCCAAATATATGGTGACGAAAGATGATTTTACTTTGGGTGGTGGGCATACAACGCAAGATACAGATCATGTGCCATAGGAGTGTATATTTGAAACCTATATGACCCTATTAACCAATGTTACCTCAATAAATTTAATTTAAAAAAAGAAAAGAAAGTATGGTACTGTGCTAGGAACATAGTAAAAATGCAATGAATGTTATCTATTTCTTTTTGTAAGATTTTATTTATTTGTTAGAGAGGGGAAGGGAGGGAGAGAAACATCAATGTGTGGTTGCCTCTCACATGCCCCCTACTGGGGACCTGGCCTGCAACCCAGGCATGTACCTTAGACTGGTATTCGAACTGGTGACCCTTTGATTTGCAGGCCAGCACTCAACCACTGAGCCATACCAGCCAAGGCTACCTATTCTTATTAATATTACTAACCTTGTTTATATCTAATCAACATAAATGTCCCATTGCTTTAGTGCTGGGCATAAAGTTTATGAACTCTGCCCTCTAAATTTGACCACTGTGTGCCTTTCCAGCCTCTTGCCTCTTCTTGGCTTGGCTGCCTGAATTTTTACCCAACTTGTCATCAGTTGTCAAGCTCACCAAACCATTTCAAGCCCTTTTTAACCATTGTACCCATTGTCTCCTCTGCCTGGAATGTGCCTCCTCTTTGACAGTCTTACTCACTCTTTAATTCCTACTTTAAAAGATTCTTTCAAGTCTTCATACCCTAATTGTGACCCTCTGAAGAGACTGCAATTTATCATCTTTGTTTTCCTAGTGGCTGACACAAGTAAATTTGAAATAAATGTTGATTAAACTCAATTGAAAACTAGATCATTCTGCAAGGTTCTATAGAGTTCAGAATCCCTCCTAAATTCCTCTTATCAACTTCAACCAGAACCAACATAAGAATACTTGGGTGGACCTTGAGAATATTGTGTTAAGCAAAATAAATCAGTCAGAAAAAGGTGAGAACCCTGCGATTTCAGTCATGTGTGGGATACAAACTGAAACTCACAGACACAGACAATAGTATAGTGGTTACCAGAGGGAAGCATGTGGGGAGGCAGCAAAGGCTAAAGGGGGCTAAATAAATGGTGATGGAAGATGATTTGACTTTGGGTGGTGGGCACACAATGCAATATACAGATCATGTATCACAGAAATGTACACTTGAAACCCATATAAACTTATTAACCAATGTTACCCCAATACATTTAATTAAAAATAAAATGAAATGAAAAATAAAAAAAATAAAAGCTGGGACTTTTGGATAAAACAGATTTAGGTGCTCTGCTACCTATACAATCTTAGACAGGTTATTTATTACCTGAGTTCAAACTTCTGACTTTACAAACTGAGGTCATTTAAAGCTATCTTATAGGGTTGACAGGGTGGAGTAAAAGAGAAATGTCAAGTGTCAACATAAGAAATATCTAAACCTGTAGAGAATTTTGAAAGAGTTTATTTGAACCAAACTGAGGACATACAATGAGGAGCAAGATCTCAAATACTTTGGAAAATGATAGCATCACAGTTCCTTTTATGCATTTGAAATGAGAATAGAAGTAAGAAAGATTACATGAGGGTGGGAGAAAGAAAGGTAGGTTGGATTACAGGATCGTTAGGATTATGTGCTTTTTTGAAGGTGGTTATGTTTATTTCAAAGGTATGTTAATCTAGATGCATTAATACAATGGGCAGGGCTTGCTTAAGGCAAAGATAAACTTTTTGCTAAAAAACATTATATGCCTGGGGTGTCATTACTCATCAAGACCTGCCTACCAGTTAGGAATTTATGATTAGATCACCCTGTGAGATTACTTTCTGTAGCACCTCTTTTTGTCCTAAAAGTAACAAAGAACTTGGGACATTATTAGTATTTAACAGAATGGTTATTGTGCTATTAGTGTTCTGGTTGCTTCCATTGTTGCTTTTAGATCCTTCTTATCATTACAACCTTCGATATCTTCATCACCCAACCCTTTCACCATCAGGTGTCAGAAAATCCATTGTGAAAGGACCAGAAATGGAAAAATATTAACCTAAGCAAAGGACCATGCCATCCCTTCTGCACAGGGATTTAAGATCCAATGAGAAATGCTAAATAAAAGCCACAAAGTTATTGAGAGAAGACATATGCCTTGCCCCTAGAAGTGTGAGAGAAATGAACAGGAGGTTGGAAAAGGAAAGGCAAGTTGGAAGATTGTCTGTCTGTTTAGATGGTAGTGACTGTTACTTGTAAGCAACTAGTAAAAGTGAGATACATAGGGAAAGATTAGATTAGGGCAGCTGGAAGGTCCTATATAGCAGGTTAAAATAATTAGAATCCAGTGAAATAATAAATCTATCATCTAGAATGATGATTGAATCAGTTTCCTATTGCTGCATAACAATTTGCCACTAACTTAGTAGCAAACACCACCACCCACTTTTTATCTCACAGTTTTGTAAGATAAACATTGAGAACAGAGTGTCAAGGTTCTAGGCTTGGAGGTCACATATGCTAAAGTCAAAATGGTGACTGGGCTGTGTGCTTATCTGGACAGTCTGGGAAGGAGTATAATTCCAAACTGATTTAAAGTGTTGTTAGAATTCAATTCCTTGCAGCTGTAGGATTGAATCTCATTTTCTTGTTGGCTGTTATCTGGGGTTTACTCCCTGATTCTGGAAGCCACCTACTTTCCTTCTCACATGACCCCCTCCAACTTCAAGGGCAGGAACAGAGCACTGAGTCCTTCTCACCCACCAAAGCTCTCTGAGATCTTATTCTGCCATTAGCCTAAGAAAAAGTTCTTTTTCAAAGGGCTTATGTAATGAGATTAGGCCCAGTGGGAAAATCTTCCTATGTTTTTGGTTAACTGATTAGCTACCTTACACATCTGTGAAATTCCTCTTGCCAGGTAGAGAAACAATCAGAGGAGTAACACTAGTAGCCTACAGGCGTGGGGGCCATCTAGAACTCTGTTTACCATGAAGATCCTGGCTACTGTGTAAGATAGTAAAGAAAGTTTCCAAATGCATAAAGACCACTCAGGAGCTATTTTAGCAATTGAAACTGAGGTGTTAAAGGTCTAGTTAGTTAATAATAGCAACTTCTTATGCACAAGACCCTGTTTATGTTTTCAACTCATAGAATCTTCACAAAGTCCTTATGAATAGCAATAGTACCTCTATTATAAGAAGACAACTGAAGAAATTAAAGCTTGATAAAGTTAAGAAATGTCCTTAATTTCAAACAGCTAGTAGTTTGTAGATCTGGAGTTTAGATCCAAACAGACTCCAGAGCCCAAGTTCTCAACCATAATCCTATTATATTTTCTCTTAGTTGAAAGGCTGGGGACACATGGCCAGGATGAAGACAGCAGGACAATTGGCCCCTTGGTTCTGTTTGAATCATCTTCATGTTCTACATTTCCATTTTGATTTATTTTGTATATTGAACATAGACTACAGATAAAGTATTTTGCTGGGTACTTTTAATGAAATATACCCTAACTCATTCAATTCTCACAATACTATAATTTTCCCAATATTAGAAATAAGAAAACAGAGGCCTCAGGCTCAGAGCTATGAGTAGCGGGTATGGACTTTGAGCTCTAGTTTGCCTGACTTGGAAGTACTTTTATTACACTATATGATTGATGTTAGATTTGGCATGTTCAAAGCACTGAGAAGCAGAAACATGTAGTAGCTACGCACACAGAAGCTGATGCCTTACTAACTATATTTGAAGCCCTTCTCTCTAGCCTCCATTTCCTAATTTGTAAAAGGGGGATATTTCCTGTTTTATAGAGACTATAGCAAAAATTAATGAATTACTATAGGAAAACTCTTAGAACAGTGCCTGGTATATAGTAAAAACTCAAAAACTGTGAACTATGAGAAAATGGAAGAAATATGTGGTATAGACACCTATAAAGTAGTTTTACCTGTCTTTATATTATTTGTATCATCAAAAGCTGATTATAACAGAGAATAGGGATTAGTTAAATTATATAGAATAACAATGTTGCTCAGTGGGACTAGCTAATTAGTCTAGTGTTGAGGAGAAACTGAATTTTGCTGGATTTTGAAAGGCTGGAGGGCATATGAAAGTAGCAGATAGTAAGGTGAAAGCTCTGTATGTAGGTCATTTGTGAAAGAAATGAAAGAAGAATGATAGATTACTTGGAACAAATTAGGTAGATTTTCCGATTGGGGGAAGTGAGGGAATAGTATATCATAATTCATGTCAGAATGTGAATTCAGGTCAGAAAGTTGAAGCAATAAATACCTTGAAAACAACTTATATCTTTGTATTAATTTACTCATTAACTGATAAACATTCATAGAAGACCTCCAAAGTGCAAGGTGTTATCAAAAATACTAGGTGAATCATAAATCTCTTACTTTCAAAGAATTGATAAAAGAATAAAGGGATTAAGACATGCACACCCTTACAATTTATGAAAAAAACTTGTGTGAATCACAATGAGACATAGGTGAACTTGTAATAACATTCAGAGGAGGGAGAAATTGCCTCAAACTGAGAGAAATTGGGAAGTATTTGTAGGCATGATGGCAAAGGAGAGGAATTGAAAAGATGTTTGAAATAGGAATTATAGGATGGAAGGGGTTATGCCTTGGACCTCCAAATGTGAGAGTAAACCTGGACCTTAATTAGAGAAACAACAGTGACAATGGAATTTTTAAAAAGGCATATAGAAGGAAGATTTGGGGGATAAAATAAACAAAAATTGGCAACTAAAGGGATTTTGGCATAAGGAAGAAGGAGAAGTAAAAATTTATGAGGGTTTTGATTTCAATGACCAGAGAGTTGTTAGAATCGGCAGAAACAGGTTCTGGCCAAGATGGAGGTATAGGTAAATATGTTTCACTTTCTCTCACAACCAAAAGAAGGATAACGACCAATTTAAAAACAACAAGAACTTCCAGAAAATTGAACTATATGGAAGTCCAACAACCAAGGAGTTAAAGAAGAAACATTCATCCAGACTGGTAGGAGGGGTGGATATGGGAAGCCAGGTTGGAGAGGATGCATGGCAAGGCAGTGACTGGAAGACTGGGCAGGTGTTATGGCAGCTGGTGGACTGGGAGGTACCACATTCGATTGTGGATAAGCCAGAAGGAGCAACTGGGGAGTGAGACAGACCATACAACCCAGGGTTCCAGTGTAGGAAACTAAAGTCTCAAAACCTCTGGCTATAAAAATCTGTGGGGGTTGTGGTGGTGGGAGAAACTCCTAGTCTCACAGAAGAATCTGTTGAAAGGGGCCCATGGGATCCTAGAATGTACACAAGCCCCCCCACCCAGGAATCACCACCAGAAAATGATCAGGGCCGCACCTGAAAATGTATAATCCCCTTGTGGGAAGCTGGGAAAATGACTGTAACTGGGATGAGAGCCTAGCAAGTGGCATTGTTCCCTCTCTGACCTCTCCCACACGCACCTCACCACCCTGCAGCAAAGTGGGTTGCCGCACCCTAGTGAATACCTGAAGTTCAGCCCTTTAGAATTCTAAAGGGCAGAGCCTTAGGTACTTACCATATTCAAATCAATCAACATGATATACTGCACTAACAAAATAAAGGTTAAAAAAATCATAGTATCATATTGATAGATTCAGAAAAGCATTTGAAAAGAAACAACATTCATTTATCATTAAAACACTCATTAAAATGGGTATTGAAGGAAAGTACTTAACATAATAAAGGCCATATATGACAAACCCTCAGCTAGTATAATATTTAATAGTAAAAAACAAAGGCTTTTTCTTTAAGATTAGGAACAGGATGTCTACTCTTACCACTATGATTCAACATACTACTGAAACTCTTAACCAGAGCTAGCAAGCAAGAAAAACAAATAAAATGTATCCAGATTTGGGAATAAAGAAGTAAAATTGTCACTTCTTGCAAATGACATGATTCTAAACATAGAAAACCCTAAAGACTCTACCAAATGACTATTAGAAAGAGTAACAAGCTCTGGCTGGGTAGCTGTTGGTTAGAGTATTGTCCTAATACACTAAGGTTGTGGGTTTGATCTCTGGTTAGGGCACATACAAGAAGCAACCAATGAATGTATAAGTAAGTGAACAACAAATTGATGTTTTTTTTCCCCTCTCTCTTTCTCCCCTCCATTTCTCTTTCTCTAAAAGCACTAGATATATAATATTTTAAATTATATTTTATTGCTTATGCAAATACAGATGTCCCAATTTTTTCCCCTTTTTCCCCCTCTACATAGCCCCACCAACACCCTCAGGCAATCCCCACACCCTTGTCCATGTCCATTGGTCAGGTATATATGTTCTTTGTCTGCTCCATTCCCTGTGCTATACTTCACATCCCCATGACTCTGTAACTACCAATTTGTACTCCTCAATCACTTCAATTTTTTTGCACATTTCCCAAACTCCTGTCCCATCTGGCAACCATGAAATGTTCTGTGTATCAATGTTTCTGTTTCTGATCTAGTTGTTTGTTTACTTGATTTTAGATTCAATTGCTTATAAATATGTAGTTATTACCATTTTATTATTCATATTTTTTCTTCTACTTCATCATCATCTTAAAGAAGACACTTTAATATTGTTACCAAACAGCAAGTGGGGTCCTGCTGCCTACCACCACCCTCTAGGCAAAATTCTAGAGGCAAAGTTTTGGTGATAAAGGAAAGGAGTCTTTACTCAAAAGTTACGGAATTTTGAATAACAGCTCTATACATGTAATAGTCACTTAAGACTATCAATTAAGGTTGAATTCTTTAACTTTTTAGTTACAGCTTTAATCACTTAAACCTATCAATTAGGGCTAAATTATTTAACACCTGAGTTCCCCTATCATTCCTCCTGTTAGTTTTTAATTATTTTATTTTTATAAGATTAGTTTTCAAACTAAAACAACATAAGATACAAAAGTTGCACAATTTTGGAAGAATGGCAGACCTCTCCCTCAGAGCCCATCCACTCTATAACACCCCGAAAAGAATAACCTTAATAATTACCTGGCAGGGGAGATACCACGTTCATGAAGGTGATTTTCCCAAGGTGAGGCTCACCCATTGCACTATGGGTGCGCTGCCTCCTGCAATTTCCCCAAATGTGGGAAACTCAACTGCATAATTTGTGGTAGTGAGGGACTACACTCTCCCCTGGTTAAAAAAAATAAAAATAAAAAAATAACCTTGACAACTTCTGCCAGTAAAGCCTGATCCTAGGCTGTGCCTGGAGTTTCTTCTCCCATTTAAAATACTGTTCCTTGAGAAACTCAGACAGTTGCATCACGATCACCCAGGCATCCTCAAAGAAGAGAGCCAGAGAGCCAGTCTCTGCCCACCTTTTATCTTAAATCTTCTGTCCCATAATTCCATGTACTCTGGAGAGGCTTGGCTTCTCAGCCCATCTCCTCCTAGACTATTTACCATTGCCTCAGGCAACCTCCTCTTACAACCTCTGTCTACTCCTCCCCAGTGATCTGTTTAGATCCCTCTGTATCAACATTTCATAATAGTATTTTGGTGGTGATAAATGACTTTAGATTTTTATTGTCCCAGAAGTTCTTCATCTCTCCTTCAATTCTAAATGATAGCTTTGCTGTGTAAAATAATCTTGATTATAGGTCCTTGCTTTTCATCACTTTGAATGTTTCTTGCAAGTCCCTTATAACCTGCAACGTATCTTTTGTTTAATCAGCTGGGAGCCTTATGGGAGTTTCCTTGTAGTTAACTGACTGCTCTTCTCTTACTCCTTTCAAGATTCTCTCTCTGTATACTGCTTTCCACACCTTCGTGATTCCATGAGGCCCTTTCCTACCAAACATTCAGGGCCCACCCAAGCTGTTTCCAGTGGCTTTTCCATACAAATAGCTTATCTTGGCCCATGCTTCAGATTTTCCTAAATTCTCTCAAACAAGCAGCATCTGGCTTCAGTGAGCCCCATATTTCACTCTAAATTGCTCCAGATGCAGCACTAGCAGCAGCCAGCCTTTGTTAAGTTTACCCTTGTTGGGGCATCTCCAAGCCTAGCACAACTAGCAGGTATCTGCAGACCACTTTATAGCTTTTGTTGTGTGACACTGGGCAGAACACAGATAGTGGCTGACCTTGGATGTACCAACAACAATCAAGTGTCAACTACTACAGGAAGGTATACACAGCCCACATGCTCAGTACACCTTGAGTATCCAGCTTGGGTAATAAGGATGCTGTACTGCTGGACCCTACAGGATACCTACTACATAGGACCATTCTACCAATACTGGCAGATGTAACAACTTTATCCAATACATAGAAACAAACACAGAGAGACTACCAAAATGAGGAGACAAAGAAACATTGCCCAAATGAAAGAACAGAAAGAGACTCCAGAAAAAAAAAAAAACTAAAAAAAAAAAAAAAATGGAGAAAAGCAATCTATAAGCTGCAATGTTAAAAACACTGGGAATAAGGATGTTCAATGAACTAAGTAAGAACTTTAACAGCATAAAAAAGGACAAGTCAAAAATGAAGGATAAGTAACCGAAATAAAGAATAAATTACAGGGAATCTACAGTAGAGTGGATGAAGCCAAGAGTCAAAGCAGCAATTTGGAATATAAGAAAGTAAAAAACAACCAGTCAGAACAGCAAGAAGAAAAAAGATTCCACAATGATGATAGTGTAAGGAGCCTCTGGGACAACTTCAAGTATACCAACATTCACATCATGGGTTTGCCAGAAGGAGAAGAGAGAGCAAGAAATTAGAAACCTGTTTTAAAAAATAATGACAGAAAACTTCCTTAACTTGGTGAAGGTAATAGACATACAAGTCCAGGAAGCACAGAGAGCCCCAAACAAGGAAGCCCATACCAAGACATATTATAATTAAAATGACAATAAATAAATAATTTTTTTGCTGAGATCCACTATGGTGGAGGAGTCCATGGAAGCTACACTAATCTTCTCTCATGACCAGTATTGAATTACAACTAAATTGTAGAGAAATCATCCAGAATAACCAACTGAACCCTTGCTGGAGAGAAGCCTTATAACCATGGACAGATGGAAGAAATCACTTCACCACAACATGGCTGGTAGGGAATGCAGAGAGGCATGAGAGGGCTGGCTGGGTTACCACTGGTAGCAGGTGAAGTGTTGGAAGGATATTTCAGGGGCCAAGGGCTTCCCTGGGAAGTGTGAGGTCCAAATCCCAAGCTGGGCTCCCCAGCCCACAGCACCAGAGCTGGAAAGAAACCCAGATAACAACCAGCTATGAAAAGGAACAGGGTTTCTGTCTGCCATGGAAAGATAGCTGGAGATGCAGAGAGCCTCTTGAAGGGTAAACACACAAAATTTCTGATTGCAGGCACTTAACCAGGGCTCCAGAAGAGGGAGGGAAGAGTGGAGTAGAGATGCTTGAGGAGAGTCTGGGGCTAGTGGCTCTGGAGAGAGAATTGAAGGAAAAACTACCAGGATCCCTATGCTGATTCACTATCCTGCAGAAGCCATCCTTCTTGGGAAAAGTATGCCTCTCCAAGGGCATCAGCCTGAGGGGAATCAATAGTCCTGCCCACAGGAATTACACTGCCCCACCCTGCAGAGCTTAAGCTGGAATGCTTATCACAAACTTATTAGAAAAACAACCAATCAGTTTAACATCTCATTAGTTTAAGTTCTAAGGTAGAAAACACAAAGAAGCAGCCAAAATGGGAAGACAAAGAAACATACCTCAAATGAAAGAACTAAAGAATTCTCTAGAAAAAGAACTAGATGAAATAGAGGCAAGCAATGTATCACATAGAAAGTTTAGAGTAATGATTATAAGGATACTCAATAGCATGAAGAAAACAAACAAACCTAGAAACCATATAAAAGGACCTGTTAGAAACAAAGAGTGCAATATCTGAGATAAATAATATACGGGAAGGAATAAACAGTAGGTTAGATGAAGCAGAGGATAGAATCAGTGTTTTGTAAGACAAGGTAGAAAGAAACACCCAGGCAGAGCATCAAAAAGAAAAATTAAAAAAAAAAAAAAAAAAAAAAAAAAAAAAAAAAAAAAAAAAAAAAAAAAAAAAAAAAAAAAAAAAAAAACAAGAGAGCTTAAGAAACATTTTTGGGCAACATGAAATGTAACAAAATCTGCATCATTGGAATACCAGAAGGAGAAGAGAGTGAGCCTGGATTGAGAATCTATTTGAGTTAATAAAGACCCAAAATTTTCCTAATCTTGTGAAGGAAAAAAAATTGCACAAGCCCAGGAAGCTCAGAGAGTCCCAACAAGTTAGATACAAAGTGGTCTACACCAACACGTGTCATAATTAAATTGTGAAGGCTTAAAGACAAGGAGAGAATCTTAAAAGCTACAAGAGAAAAGCAGGTAGTTACCTATAAGGGAGCACCAATTAGATTGCCATCTGACTTTTCAACAGAAATATTTAGGCCAGAAGGGAGTGGTGAGAAATATTCAAGGTGATGAAAAGCAAGGACCTACAATCAAGGTTACTTTACCCAGTGAGGCTATCATTTAAAATCAAAGGAGAAATAAGGAGCTTCCCAGAGAAGAAAAAGCTAATGGAGTTTGGTAAGAGCAAACCACTACTGCAACAAATGTTAGAGGGCTTGTTTTAAGAAAAAGAAAAAGAGAAAGAAAAAAAAAAACAGAAGAAAACCATCTAACAATAAAATGGCACTACATAAGTATCTATCAACAATCACCTTAAATGTAAATGGATTAAGTGCTCCAACCAAAAGACATAGGGTAGCTGAATGTATAAGAAAATAAGACCCATATATATGCTGCCTCCAAGAGATTCATCTCAGATCAAAAGATACACATAGACTAAAAGTAAAAGACTTAGAAACAGATTTCATGCAAATGGAAAAAGAAAAAAGCTGGGGTAGCAGTACGTATATCAGACAAAATAGACCTTAAAAACCAAGGCTATAGTAAGAGACAAAGAGTGGCACTACATAATGATAAAGGGAACAATCCAACAAGAGGACATAATCCCACTGAACATTTATGCATCCAACACAGCAGCACCTAAATATGTAAAGCAAACCCTAATATACATAAGAGGAGAGTTCTACAGAAATAAAGTAATAGTTGGGGATTTTAACACCCCATTGACTTCAATGGATAGATCTTCTAGACAGAAATTCCACAAGGAGAAGCAGACTTAAACAATACGCTAGATCAAATGGATTTGATTGATATCTGCTGAATATTTCACCCCAAAAGCAGCAGAATATACATACTTTTCAAGTTCACATGGCACATTTTCTAGGATAGACCACCTGTTGGGACACAAAAGAGGTCTCAATAAATTTAAGAAGATACAAATCATATCAAACATCTTTTCTGACCACAATGCTATGAAACTAGAAATCAATCATAAGAACACTGAAAACCACACAAAGAAGCAAAAGCTAAATAACATGTTATTAAACAATGAATGAGTTAACAGCAAGATCAAGGAAGAAATCAAAAGATATCTTGAAACAAATAAGAATGAGGACACATCAGTCCAAAATCGGTGGGAAACTAGGAGAGCAATCCTAAGAGGAAAATTCACAGCATTATAGGCCTATCTACAAAAATTAATTAATTAATTAATTAATTAATTAATTAATTTTAAATTTTTAAAAAAATTTAAAAAAGCTTAAGTATATAAAGTTCACATTTAAAGCAACTTAAAAAAGAATAACAAACAGAACCCAAATGAGTAGAAAGAAGGAAATAATAAACATCACAGCATAAATAAATGAAATGGAGTCTAAAAAAATGATACAAAAGATCAATGAATCTAAGAGCTGGTTCTTTGAAAAGATAAACAAGATTGACAAACCTTTAACTGGACTCATCAAGCAAAAAAGAGAAAGGGCTCAAATAAAAAAATCAGAAATGAAAGAGCATAAATAACTGACACCAAAGGAGTGTAAAAAAAAATACTATGAACAACTATATGTCAACAAACTGGAAAACCTGGACAAAATGGATAAATTCCTGGAAGTATATAATCTTCCAAAACCAAATCAGGAAGAATCAGAGAATCTGAATAGAGAGATTATACCTAATAAAATTGAAGCAATAATCAAAAACTCCCATCATATGCCCTGGACTGATGGCTTCAAGGATTAATTTTAAAAAGATCCTGAGGACTTCCAGCCAAGATGGAGGCATAGGTGGACACACTCTGCCTCCTCTCACAGCCAAAATTAAGGACAACAGAATTTTAGAACCAAAAAACCATCCAGAACAAATAGAAAATTGAATTATACAGAAGTCTGACAACGATTCACCCAGACAGGTAAGAGGGGTGGAGAGGGGTCACAGCAGGAAAAAGCAATGGCTAGTGGTCCCAGATGTGCAGGCAGTGGTTGGCACACCCCAGGCGCACAGGCAGCAGTTACCGGGCACGGGGAGGCAAGGAGCAGACCAAGCAAATCGCACAAGGTGGCTGACCACGGTCACATATTCATGCGCAGATAAACCAGGTGAAAACGGGCAGCGAGACAGACTGCGCAACACAGGGCCCCAGCACTGGGAAATAAAGCCTAAAAGCACTGATTGAAAACACTTGTGGGGGTTGAGGTGCCGGGAGAGACTCCCAGACTCACAGGAGAGTTTCTTGGAGAGACCCACAGGGTCCTAGAATATGTACAAGTCCACCCACATGGAAATCAGCACCAGAAGGGCCCAATTTATTTGGGGAAAGTGGCAGAATGGACTGGAATCCGAGAGAGCATGGAGCAAGCGCCATTATTCCCTCTTGAACCCCGCCCCCACATACAGCATCACAACCCAGCCACTGGGCTGCTCCGCCCTGGTGAACACCTAAGGCTCCACCCCTCACTATGTAATAGCCACGACTAGACCAAAACAAAACAAAACAAAACAAACAATGGCTCAACGGGGAGAAAAGATCAAAGCCCCAGAGTCAATTCATCTAAGCAACCAAGAGATAGCCAACCTATCAGATGCACAGTTCAAAGCACTAGTGATCGGGATGCTCACAGAATTTGTTGATTTTGATCACAAATTAGATGAACAAATGAAGGTTACAACAAGTGAAATGAAGGAAAACACACAGGGAACCAATAGTGATGGGAGGAAAACTGGGACTCAAATCAATGGAGTGGATCAGAAGGAAGAAACAAACAAACAAAGAGAAAAGAATGAAGAAACAAGGATTCAAAAAAATGAGGAGAGGCTTAGGAACCTCTAGGTCATCTTTAAACGTCCCAACATCTGAATTATAGGGTACCAGAAGGGGAAGAGGAAGAGCAACAAGTGGAAAACTTATTGGAACAAATAAAAAAGGAGAACTTCCCCAATCTGACAAAGGAAATAGACTTCCAGGAAGTCCAGGAAGCTCAGAGAGTCCCAAAGAAGTTGGACCCAAGGAAGAACACACCAAGGCACATCATAATTACATTACCCAAGATTAAAATGAAGGTGAGAATTCTAGAAGCAGCAAGAGATAAGGGGATAGTCACCTACAAAGGAGTTCCCATCAGTCTGTCAGCTGATTCTCAAAAGAGACCTTACAGGCAAGAAGGGGCTGGAAAGAAGTATTCCAAGTCATGAAAGGCAAGGACCTACATCCAAGATTGCTCTATCCAGCAAAGCTGTCATTTAGAATGGAAGGGAAGATAAAGTGCTTCTCAGATAAGGTCAAGTTAAAGGAGTTCATCATCACCAAGCCCTTATTCTATGAAATGTTAAAGGGACTTATCTAAGAAAAAGAAGATAAAAAATATAAACAGTAAAATGACAGCAAACTCACAGTTATTAACAACCACACCTAAAACAAAAGCAAACTAAGCAAACATCTAGAACAGGAGCAGAAACAAAGAAACGGAGATCTCATGGAGGGTTAGCAAGAGGGGAGTGGGAGGAGTATAGAGGGGGAAAAGATACAGAGAATAAGTAGCATAGACGGTAGGTAGAAAATAGAGAGGGGGAGGGCAAGAATAGTGTGGGAAAGTAGAAGCTAAAGAACTTATGACACATGGGCATGAACTAAAGGGGAGGAATATGGGTAGGAGAGGGTGTGCAGGGTGGAGGGGAATGATGGGGGAGAAATGGAACAACTGTAATAGCATAATCAATAAAATATATTTAAAAAAACATTCTGAGAAAAACTAACATCTCTCTTTCTCGAACTCATTTCATAACACGAAAGAGGAGGGAAAGCTCCCGAACTCATTTTATGAGGCCCACATTATCCTAATTCCAAAACCAGATAAAGATACTACAAAGAAAGAAAATTAGAGGCCAATATCCCTGATGAACATAGAAGCTAAATCCTCAACAAAATATTAGCAAATCAAATGAAGCAACACATCAGAAAGTTCATACAGCACGATCAGGTGGGATTTATTCTGGGATTGCAAGGATGGTACAACATTAACATATCAACAAATTGTATTCACTACATAAAAAATTTTAAGGATAAAAACAACATGATCATAACAATAGATGCTGAATAAACTTTGGATAATATCCAGTGCTCAGACCTGGCTGGTGGAGCTCAGTGGATTGAGAGCAGAACTATGAACCAAAGGGTCACTGGTTTGATTCCCAGTCAAGGCACAGGCCTGGGTTGTGGGCCAGGTCCCCAGTAGGTGGCGTGCAAGAGGCCACCACACACTGATGTTTCTCTCCCTCTCTCCTTCCATTCCCCTCCCTCTAAAAGTAAGTAAATAAAATATTTTTTAAAAAGATAATATCCAACACCCATTTATGATGAAAATTCTCTGCAAGGTGGGAATCAAGGAGAACATACCTAAACATAATAAAGGGCATATATGGCAAACACACTGTCAGCATCGTACTCAATGGGCAAAAACTATGAGCATTTCCCATAAGATTGGGAACAAGACAGGAATGTCTAGTTTCACCTCTCCTATTTAACATAGTATTGGAAGTCCTAGACACAGCAATCAGACAGGAAGAAGAAATAAAAAACATCCAAATGGGAAAAGAAGAAGTAAAACTGTCTTTATTTGCAAATGACATAATACTGTACATAGAGAACCCCAAAGGTTCTACCAAGAAGTTACCAGAACTGATAAATGAATTCAGCAGAGTAGCAGGACACAAAATTATTATCCAGAAATCAGTTGCATTTTTATGTGCCAATATCAAATGAACAGAAATGGAAATTAAGAAAACAATCCCATTCATGATGGCTTTAAAAAGAATAAAATACCTAGAAATTTACCTAACCAAGGATATAAAAGGCCTGTACATGGAAAATTATAAGACACTGAAGAAAGAAATTGAAGAAGATACAAATAAATAGAAGCACATATGGTGTTCATGAATAGGAAGAATTAACATCGTTAAAATGTCTTATACTGCCCAGAGCAGTCTAAAGATTCAACACAATTTCTATCAAGATTCCCATGACATCGTATTTCACAAAACTAGGATACATATTTCAAAAACTTATATAAAACCACAAAAGGCCCTGCATAGGAACAGCAGTCCTGAGAAAGAAGAACAAAGTTGGAGGAATCACACTACCTAATATTAAACTATACCACAAGGTAATAGTAATCAAAACAGCATATTACTGGCATAAAAACAGATACATAGATCAATGAAACAGAATAGAGAGCCCAGAAATAAACTCATACCTTTATAGACAATTAATATTCAACAGAGGAACAAGCACATACAATGAGTGATAGATAGTTTATTCAAAAATGGTGTTGGGAAAATTGGACAGACATGTGCAGAAAAATAAAACTAGACCACCTTCTTATATCACACACAAGAATAAATTCAAGATGGATCAAAGAAAAATGTTAGACCCCCAAACCATAAAAATCCTAGAAGAAAACAAAGGCAGCAAAATCTACGGTATTGCTTGTAGAAAATGTTTATCACATATATCTCCCCAAGCAAGGGAAACAAAAGGAAAAATGAACAAATGGGACTACATCAAACTAAAAAGTTTTGCTCAGCAAAGGAAAACATCAACAAAATAAAAAGACAACCCACAGAATGGGAGAACATATTCACCAATTCATATGATAAGGGGTTAATATCCAAAATTTATAAAGTACTTACAAAACTCAACACCAAAAAAACAAACAACTCAATTAAAAAATGGCACAGAACCCAAATAGACACTTCTCCAAATGGGACATACAGATGGCCAATAGACATACAAAAAGATGTTAAAGGTTACTAATCATCAGAGAGATGAAAATGAAAACCACAATGAGTTATCAGCTCACGCCTGTGAGAATGACCATCATCAATAAATCAACAAATAACAAGTGCTGGTGAGGAAGTAAAGGAAGGGGAACCCTTTTGCACTATTGGTGTAAATGCAGACTGGTGCTACCACTGTGGAAAACAGTGTAGATATATCTCAAAAAATTTAAAACACATCTGCCTTTTGACCCAATGGCCCCCCTTCTGGGAATATACCTGAAGAAACCTAAAACACTAATTCAAAAGAACATAAGCACCCCTGTGTTCACTGCACCATTATTTACAATCACCAAGATATGGAAGCAGCCTAAGTGTCCATCAATAGATGAATGGATAAAACAACTATGGGACATTTACACAACAGAATTTTACTTGGCTGTAAAAGAAAAAGAAGAAAAATTTACCCTCTGCAACAGTATGAGTGGACCTGGAGAACATTATGCTAAGTAAAATAAGCCAGTCAGAGAAAGACTAATACCATATAATTTTGTTCATATGTGGAATCTAATGAGCAAACTGCACTAACAAAACAGAGACAGACTCATAGATGGAGAGCAGATGACAGCTAGTTGGCTGGGACAGATACAGGGTGGAGAGATTGAGCAAAGAGGAAAAAGGACTCATGGACATGGACAACAGGGTGGTGATTGCTGGTGGGAGCAGGTATAAAGGTACTAAATGGTGATGGAAAAAATACAATAAAAATTTAATTTAAAAAAAGGATAACAAGACAATTCCTTGGTAATAAATGAAATTGGATGATTAATTTTCCTATATTACTAAACATATTTTTAAAAATAAAATGTTCAAAATTATTTTTAAAAAGAAACAATAACAAATTCAGTAAAGTTGCAGAATACAAAACCAATTTATTGTACAAAAATCTATTGAGTTCCATATCCTAAGAATAAAGTATAAGGAAACAAATGAAAAAAAAATTTTATTTCAAATTGCTGTAAAAAGATCAAAATATTTGAGAAAAAACTTAACAAAGGTAGTGAAGGACCTGTATACTAAATTCTGTAAGATGTTTAAAGAACTTAAAGGAAACACAAAGAAATTAAAAGATATTCTGTGCTCACATATTGGAAGAATTGACATAGTTAAAATGGTCATGTTACCTAAAGCAATATCCAAATGTAATACAATGCTCATATAAACCCCAATGGCATTTTTCAAAGAAATAGAAAAAAGTCATCAAATTTGTATGAGACCACAAAAGACCCTGAATAGCCAAAACAATCCTCAGGGGAAAAAAAAAAAAAAAAAAAAAAAAAAAAAGAAGAAGAAGAAGAAGAAGACGAAACAAAGCTGGAGGTATGACATTCCCTGACTTCCAATTATCAAACTACAATAAGCAAAACTGTATGGTACTAGCAGAAAAATAGACATGCAGACCAATAAAACAGAATTGAGAAGCCAGAAAAAACCCGCATGTATATGGGCAACTATATTTGACAAAGAAGCCAAAAACATACAATGAAGAAAGGAAAGGGTCTTCAGTAGACTGTATTGGGAAAATTGGAATGCTACGTGCAAAAAAATGAAACTAGGCTGACATTTGACACCATACACAAAAATTAACTAAAAATGCATTAAAGGCTTAAATATAAAATCTAGAACAATAAAATACATTGAAGAAAAAGTCAATATTAAATGTACAGACCTTGTTTTCAGAGAGGCTTTTATGAACCTGACCCCAAAGGCAACGGAAGTAGAAGCAAAAATAAAACAACAGTACTACATCAAACTAAAAAGCTTCTACACAGCAAAAAAAAAAAAAAAAAAAAAAAAAAAAAAAAAAAAAAAAAAAAAAAAAAAAAAAAAAAAAAAAAAAAAAAAAAAAAAAAAAAAAAAAAAAAAAAAAA
>PVKU01000575.1:0-58687 GCA_004027475.1 Anoura caudifer | reverse complement strand
AATGAGATACCACCTGACACCTATTAGAGTGGCTATTATCAATTAGACAAGAAATAATAAGTATTGTAGAGGATGTGGAGAAAAACAGACTCTCATTACACTCCTGGTGGGAATGTAACCTAGTACAGCCACTATGAAAAGTGTATGGTGTTTCCTCACAAAATTAAGAATAGAATTACCATATGACCTAGCAATTCCTCCCTTACTATCTACCCCAAAATTTGAAAAGATTTATTTGTAAAGATATATACACTCTTCTCTTCATTGCTATTCACAGTAGCCAAGGCATGAAAAAAACCTAAGCGTCCTTTGATGAATACTAATACTCAGACCTCAGAAAGGACGAAACACTGCCATTTCTGACAACATGGATGGATCTTGAATGTATTGTGCTAAGTGAAATAAGTTAGACAGAAAATGACAAGAATATATAGAACAGAAAGCAGCAAAAAAACAAATTCAGAGACACAAACTGAAAGACACAATATGGTGGTTACCAAAGTGGAAGAAGGTGGGGAGCATGAAGTGAGTAAAGGAGACCAAATATATCAAGACAGAAGGAGACTAGATTTTGGGTGTTGAGCACTCAATGCAATGTGTAGATACTATATCACAGAATTGTACACTTGAGACTGATGTAATGTGTTAACCAATGTCACCCCAATAAACATCATTAAAAAATAAAAAGTTCTTCATTTACATGGCAGTGCCTTGATGCATGATCACAATTCATTTTATAAGGATGAAAGGGAAAGCTACTAACAGTTACCCTGGAACAACTGGTTTAAATCAAGACTGTCCTGAAAGCAGCTGGGTTCATTTCTTCAGAGGCCTTTGGAGGAGTGGGGGCAGTCCCAACTGTAAGTCTCCAAATCCTCTGTCTCCACCAGAGCATTCTGCTTTCCTCTGTTTTGTGTGGGTTAGTGTTCTGCAGAAAACCTAATATGAAGATTGAAAACTATTGGCTTAGACAAAAGTTTAGGGTTCAAGAACAAAAAGGTTTAAATAAAGGACATATTTTTCAGGAAAAGAAAAGACTGCTTCTTTTTTGTTGTTCCTCTCTACCTCACAAGACAAGGGATGTTAAAATATTATGAAAGAATGCATGATTTTTGAATTACAGCTATATTTTTAAACAAACCATTTGTTGGTGATGCAATTGCAAAAGACATCTAAACTTATCATGTCTATATTTAATTTATAGAATTGCATGTTATAAAGGAATGAATAAATTTCTCCAGACTATGTTTAAAATTTACTTGTAAGTTGTGACTTTGTAAAGCCAGTTTTTATCCTGGATCACATTTTTTTAAAAATAATGCTGTGAAAATGAATATTCTTAACAACAGAAACAAATGCAGTGTGAGAATCAGTTGCTAAACAGCCTAACATTTCCTTTTATAATTCACAAGTGTTGAAAGAGAGAAAAGTTATCCATATAACACAAGAATGCCAGTAAAAAGAACTTAAGATATCCACAATATTGAATAAGAACTAAAAATTCAATGAAAATAAGCCCTGGAAAACTACAACTAATGATCTAGAAAATCATTAATTCTTATTTATTATTTCCCAGACTTCAGGTGTTTTCTTCATTTTAAATTTCATCAAAAATTTGAAATAGAGACTAGAAAAACTGTTCTTAAATTTGAAATTTGCCCTGGCTGGCATGGCTCAGTGGATTGAGTGCCAGCCTGTGAACCAAAGGGTCACCGGTTCAATTCCTGGTCAGGGCACATGCCTGAGTTTCAGGCCAGCTCCCCAGTAGAGGGCACATGAGAGGCAACCACACATTGATGTGTTGCTCCTTCTTTTTCTCCCTCTCCCCCTCTCTAAAGTTAAATAAATAAGATCTTTACAAAAAAATTTTATGAAAATTTTTATAGATTAAGTATATAAGTGGTAACATGACAACTGAAGTACTACAAATGGTGTTTATTAATATTTTGCAGTTCAATTTGTAATTTTGATTTCAGTAGAAACTCAAAATTCAAAATTTTGGAATAATATTGTGTATATATTTTTCTTCCTCCTTCCCCTCCTCCTCATCCTATTTCATCTTCTTCTTTGAATATTTACAGAGCTCAGTATGTGTTTAAGAACTAAACTTGACACATTTTTCCTTCTCAAGTTTAACTTTGGTTTTCAAGTGAGGCAAAAAGACATGTACCATTTCCCCAAATGAGATACTGTTAATAACAGAACTTCCTGTCTAGTCCCATTTGGTAAAGTGACTCCTTTTTCTCAAAACTCTAATCCATGAATCAGAATCCTCTCAGAAGTGTGCAACCAACTCTTCAGGCAAAAGGTACCATTCACAACGTTACAATGTTATATCCATTCACAATGTAAGATTTTATTATGTTGAGACACTATTTTGAAGTTTTGGTCCCCACCCTCAGGATACAGACAATCCTGAGGTTAGACAGTAGAGTGGAGATGCAAATAAGCAATGGTAAGTGTTATGATGGAAATAGGCACAGTTACTCTGGAAAAACTAACAGGAAACTCCTAACTAGTCATTAAGAAATCAAGAAAGATTGGGAGAGGATGTCTGAGTTGTGTCCTGAAAACTAGTTAAAGTTCTTCATAGAAAATCTATGTAAATAGGGATTCAAGTATTTTAGCAATTTCAACCTTATGTACATTCATTCTCACCTCATGGCCAAGTTCCTGGAGCAGCTATCTCCATGCCAGAATCTGACACACTGAGACACCTACGTTCTAATTCAGTGTAAAGGGGAGGGTGAGTGGACTACTCTTCTGGGAAGTCTAGGATTGTATGAAATATCCAAGCAAGGTCCTGACTTTAGAAGTCATAAGTCCATATAATGAGATATAACTCTTTGTCTACAACTTATATATGCCAAAATTTTAAGGGTAAACTTTTTTTAAAATTTAAAACAACCAAATTCCAACTCCAAACCTCAATGTATCAGAATAGTGAAAATTAGATCTGTCATTTTTGAGGCCCTTTGTGTTTTGCTGGCAAAGTCCTCATCTCTTTCATAGCCCAAGGTTGTAGGGGACCCTCAGCCTTGGGCTATGTGTTGTAGGTTATTGGATATCAGGTCCATGTCACTTACCATGAGGACATTCATTTTCTAGTCCATGTTCCCCTCGGGTTGGGCAGCTCTGCTGCTTGGACACAAACATCTTCATCTTTATAGAGATAAAAAGTCCTGGTACCTGGGATTGTGCCTCTTTAAATGCACCATACTCCCTTCAAAATCTTTCCCATTTTGGGGGTGTTACAATGTTGTAAGGCAGGGCCTATATGTTGCTGGACTCTCAGATCTCTCTCCCCTCCCCAGTCAATGCTAGAGTTCTCATAACTTTCTTGATGCCCTTCAACTTTTTTCTCCATCCCTGGCACAACTTTTATAGAGATCTTGTTTTAAATAAAAGCAGGAAGACCTCTTGACATCTGGCTGCTTTTGCTTTGACAGTGATCAAATCTTTTGGCCTTAATTGCAATGCTGGATGCCTGCTAGAATACTTCCATTAAGGCCATGGTCCATGGGAAGGAGTAAGGGAAGGAGCTCTGTCCCAGTTAGCTACACTGGAAAAATGCCGTGATACCCTGGATACTTGTGGTCATCTGCACAGTGCTTATCACCTTGCCTGCAGCTTTTAGCAGACCTGGCACAGATTATCAATGTTTGGCCTGCTGCTTGTTAAAAAGAGTTTGTTTGGGGGGTTCTATGTTTTATGTACTTATGCCTTTGTCTCTCAGATAGGCAGCCATGGAGCTTTTGGTTTTTCACTTTGGAGTCTTCTTTAAAGTTATTCCATGTGTTTTTAAATGCTCCATGTTTTCAAAGCAGAGCTGGATTCTCCATGTGCTACTGGGTCCAAAGTGTACACCCCATGTCCCTGCTGCCAAGGACACCTGACTTTTTCCAGCAGAATTGTTGTCATTATTGACTCTATTATTAACAGAATTTTCCACTCCAGCAATTAAGATTTTAAAGCTTTTTCACTCATTATCCCATTTGATCCTCAGGAGAATCCTGAAAAGTAGGACAAATATTATCATCTATGCCCCCTAAGTGTGGTCTGGATTACAGCCCTGAAGAACAGTAGGCTGACTGAGGATTTGTTCGTAGAAATCTAGTTGCAAAAATATATTCCAGATAATCCAAATGAACTGTACCCAGGCATTTATGTATTATTTCAGCCGAGGACAAATCACTGAACAGTATCCAAGGCATTCACTTACTAATCTATTAAGAACATTGCAGAAATCATCACAGGGGTTTGAAAGGCATTCGTTATACTCTTCACTCTGAATCAGATTATACTGTTTGGAAGCCAGTTAAAATCTTCATGGGGAAGGTGTTTTCCATGTAACAAAAGGATCACTGTGAATTTTTTTCTTTGTTTCTTTTTTCTTTTCCTCCCTTCCCGCTACTTTCCTTCCCTCCCTCTCTTCCTTCCTCCTTTCTTCTCTTTTTCATCCATTTATTTCTTTGTTTTTTTCTTTTTTCTTTCCTTCTTACCTCCCTTCCTTCCATTCTTTTTACTTCCTTCCCCTAAACACCTGTGAAAAACATCAATTTCTACTCACAAGGTTAAAAAGAAAACCCTGAGCAATAATGATTTTGCAAAAATACAAAAGTTGGCATTGACTCAATCAAATACATAGTTATATATATATATATGTAGTTAAATGTATGCATAACTATATGACAATTTACTAAGGTAAAAGAAATTTTTATTGATTGATCATGTATTATATGTCAGACACCATACTGAATTTTACACATGTTTTGTCACTTAAACCTCACAATCATTTCTTTTTTTGGCTAGGATCAATGAGTTTTATTTTTATATAATACTTCATTACATTATCAATTTTTTCTTTTTAATATATTTTATTGATTATGCTATTACAGTTGTCCCATTTTCCCCTCTGCCCTGAACACCCCATCCCACCCACAATCCCTCACTTTAGTTCATGTCCATGGGTCGTATATATAAGTTCTTTGGCTTCTACATTTCCTATACTATTCTTACCCTCCCTCTATTTTCTACCTACCATCTATTCTACTTATTCTCTGTACCTTCCCCCTCTCCCCCTCTTACCCCCTACTGATAACCCTCCACGTGATCTCCATTTCTGTGGTCTGTTCCTGTTCTAGCTGTTTCCTTAGTTTGCTTTTGCTTTTGTTTTTAGGAGTGGTTGTTAATAACTGTGAGTTTGCTGTCATTTTACTGTTTATATTTTTTATCTTCTTTTTCTTAGATAAGTCACTTTAACTTTTCACATAATAAGGACTTGGTGATGATGAATGCCTTTAACTTGACCTTATCTGAGAAGCACTTTATCTGCCCTTCCATTCTAAATGAAAGCTTTGCTGGATGGAGCAATCTTGGATGTAGGTCCTTGACTTTCATGACTTGGAATACTTCTTTCCAGCCCTTCTTGCCTGTAAGGTTTCTTTTAGGAAATCAGCTGACAGTCTTAACGGAACTCCTTTGTAGGTAACTGTCTCCTTTTCTCTTGCTGCTTCTAGGATTCACTCCTTCATGTTAATCTTGGCTAATGTAATTATGTTGTGCCTTGGTGTGTTCCTCCTTGGGTCCAACTTCTTTGGGACTCTCTGAGCTTCCTGGACTTCCTGGAAGTCTATTTCCTTTGTCAGATTGGGGAAGTTCTCCTTTATTATTTGTTCAAATAAGTTTTCCACTTGTTGCTCTTCCTCTTCTCCTTCTGGTACCCCTATGATTCAGATAGTGAAATGTTTAAAGATGTCCTAAAGGTTCCTAAGCCTCTCCTCATTTTTTTTGAATTCTTGTTTCTTCATTATTTTCTGATTAGATGTTTCTTTCTTCCTTCTGGTCCACACCATTTATGTGAGTCCCAATTTCCTTACCATCACTACTGGTTCCCTGTATATTTTTCTTTATTTCACATAGCATAGCCTTTATTTGTTCATCTAATTTGGAACCAAATTCAACCAATTCTGTGAGCATCCTGATCAACAGTGTTTTGAACTGTGCATCTGATAGATTGGCTCTTTGCCCATTAGTTGAATTTTTTCTGGAGCTTTGATCTGTTCTTTCATTTGACCTATGTTTTTTTGTCTTGACGCTCCTCTTACAAAGTAAGGGGCAGAGCCTTAGGCGTTCACGGGGTGGGGCAACCCATGTAGCTGTGTTGTGATGCTGTATGTGGGGAAGGGGTCCAAGAGGGAAAAATGGTGCTTGCTCCACTCTCTGCCGGCTTTCAGTCACTTCCCCTGCTTCTCACAAGCAAATTGGGCCCTTCTGGTACTGTTTCCCAGGTGGGTCAGTTTGCGTACATTCTAGGACCCTGTGGGTCTCTCCAATGAACTTTCCTGTGAGGCTGGGAGTTCCTCCTCCTGCCGCCACAACCCCCACAGGTGTTTTCAATTGGTGGTTTGAAGCTTTATTTCCCAGTGCTGGATCCCACCTCAGGGTTACCTGGTCTGTCTTGCTCCCCAGTTGTTGCTCCCCAGTTGTTTCTCACTCCCCAGCTTATCTGTACACAAATGGGGGATCTCCCACTCCACCAGCTGCCTCCTTGCATGCCCCCCTCCACAGTCTGGCACTGGGTCCTCCAGCTACTACCTTGCCCAGAGTCCTCTCCACATGCCAGTCTCCACCCCTCCTACTGGTCTGGAAGAATGTGTCTTCTTTAACTCCTTAGTTGTTGGACTTCCGTACATTTCACTTTTTCTGTCAGTTCTGGTTGTTTTTTGTTTTTAAATAGTTGTTGTCCTTCTTTTGGTTGTGTGAGGAGGCACAGTGTGTCTACCTCTGCTCCCATCTTGGCCGGAAGTCTCCACAATCATCTTTTGAAATAATATTACTGTAGTTCAAAGTAGTGAATATGTTTGCTAAGACTTTATCATTGAAAAATGACAGAGGCAGAATTCAAAATCAGCTCTTGTAGGATTCCAAGGTTAACACATTGTCATTATAGGAGTATGAATTGAAAATGATAAAATTTAAATTTGGATGACATTTATACCACCTATAACCTCAGGACTTCAAATGTCTCTTTAATGCAAAATGCCACTCCTCTAAAATTTTCTGCCAAGTGATTGCCCAGTTTCTCCTAAGACAAGTCTAGTAAGAGGTTTGATTATTTCCTTAAGAAATTCATTCTTGTTTGCCAGGATCCTGGAAGATGGCAGCATGGTAGCAGAAGACAGATTCCACTTCCCCCTACACATGGGAGAAAAACCTAGCTGATCTACAGAGGAACAGAGCAAACAGCCAACAGTACCACAGCATATATGAAAATAGGAGATCAAAAACTGTAGCAGACATTGAAAAAACAGATGGTAAGGAGAATTCTTCAGGACAATAAGAGTCCAGGGATCAGAGCAGAGACCAGGGCAGCTGAAGCCCTGGGTCCCGGGTCTGCCACAGGGCTCTAGGGAAGGAGCAAGGTCAACCACTCGGTCCCTGACCAAACAAGGGTTGAGCAGCAACGGGAGAGACCTGGTTGCTTAAAGTCACAGAAAGAGAAGTTAAGGTCTAAGTGGCAAACACGCTGGAGCTGTGAGCTCCCATGCATAGCCCTGGGTGGAGTGCATGCTGGAACCCATTTGACCAGAGGTGCCTGCAACCAGAGGAGGGGACTTTGTGGAAGACCCGTAGTCCACGCCTGGAACCCGGGGAGTGGGAGTGATCCATGGGAGAACCAGAGCCCACACATGTGAACCCAGGGAGTGCGGATGATCTGTGGGCAACCTGGAGCTGATGCCCATGAACTTAGGGTGAGTGAGCGCACCACAGGTAACCCAGAATGCACACCCATAAACTGGGGCAGTACACGCACTATGTAGAAAACCTGGAACCCGGACCTGTAAACCAGCGATAGCATGCATGCCCCACAGGAGACCTGGAGCTCACACCCATAAACTCAGGGAAATCACATGCTCCCAAGCAGGCCCAGAGCCCACGCCCTGAGGCCCTGCACGGAGAGGTGCCAGGCTAGCCATGGGAAGAGTAGTCCAAAGCTACTGAGTACTGAGCTGGGGGGAAAGTGATACCATCATCCCTCAGCCCTTTGCAGCCAGCAAGACAAGAAAAACCAGCTTGGCAAGTCTGAAAACAGCAAGAGTTGTCTTTTTTTTTTCTTTAATTATATTTTTTAATTATATTTTTATTATTCTTATCTTTTTTATCCCTCAATTCCTTTTGCTTCTCTTTAGTTCTTTCTTGTTTTATTCCTTCTTCCTTTCTTTCCAATTTTATCTCTTCTTCCTTCCTCTTTATTCTTTTTTCATTTTTTTCTTTTCTCTTTTTGAATAAGCATGAGTGAGGCAAAAAATCAAAAACCTGAAACTGTGAAAAAACCAGAGTTGGACCCAAAGAGGGGGCATCCCAACAGCTGAGACAGTGGAAGCTGTGAACACTAGGATACCTGAAGGAGATTGCACCACTGAATCTCACAGGTATTCTACCACAAAAGTTCATACCATAAACCCAGGGAGCCAGAACAGATCAATTTAAGAACCTGAGGCTAACAAGAAGAGTCTCACAAACAATGGGAAGACAAAGAAACAATCCCCAAATGAAAGGAAAGGAGGAAGCCCCAGAAAGAATACTAAATGAAACAGAGGCAACTCCACTATCAGATATTGAGTTCAAAGCAATGGTTGTCAGGAAGCTCCATGAGCTCTCAAAGAGCTACCAGAAACTACAGGGAAGCTAAGATGAACTCACTGCAAACTATATCAACACGAAACAGGAAATACAAACTATCAACAAGGATCAAGAGGAAATGAAGAATACAATTTCTGAACTGAAGAACACAGTAGAAGGAATGAAAAGCAGAATCAATGAAGCAGAAGATTGGATCAGTGAGTTGGAGGACAAAGCAGAAAAAAACATCCAAAAAGAGCAAGAAAATAAAAAGAGGCTCAGAAAGAATGAAGAGGCATTAAGGGAAAGGCAAGACAATATGAAAAGTAATAATATCTGTATAATAGGGATACCAGAAGGGGAAGAAGAAGAGCAACCGATAAAAAACCGGCTTGAAAACGTAATGATGGAAAACTTTCCTAATTTGATGAGAGAAAATGTCACACAAATCCAGGAAACACAGAGAGTCCCAATCAAGAGGAACCCAAGGAGGCCCACTTCCAGACACATCATAATTAAAATGGCAAAATTCCAAGACAAAGAGAGAATCTTAAAGGCAGCAAGGGAGAAACAGGAAGTAACATACAAGGGAGCCCCAATAAGGTTAGCAGCTGACTTCTCAGTGGAAACACTCCAAGCCAGAAGAGAATGCAAGAAATATTCCAAGTAATGAGAAGCAAAGGCCTGCAACTAAGACTACTTTACCCACTAAGGCTTTCAACCAAGATAGAAGGACAAATAAGGAGCTTCCCAGACAGAAGAAGTATAAAAGAATACACCTCTACCAAACCAGTTCTGCAAGAGATACTAAAGGGACTGCTTTAAGGAAAGGAAGGAAGAGAGAGATAGATAGAGATAGAGATAGAGATAGATAGAGATAGAGATAGAGAGAGAGAAACACAGGTACGAAATGGCAATGAATAAGTACCTATCAATAATAACCTTAAATGTAAATGGATTAAATGCTCCAATAAAAAGACATAGAATAGCTGAATGGATAAGAAAGCATGACCCACACATATGCTGCCTACAAGAGACCCACCTCAGGACAAAAGGACCTACACAGAATCAAAGTGAAGGGCTGGAAACAAATTTTCCAAGCAAATGGACAGGAAAAAAAAGCCAATACTCAAATCAGACAAAATAGACTTCAAAAGAAGAGCCATAAAGAGAGACCCAGAAGGTCACTTCATAATAGTCAAGGGAAGAATCCACCAAGAAGACATAAACGTAAATATATATGCACCCAACATAGGATCACCTAAATACATCAAGAAAATCTTAGAGGACTTCAAGAAAGACATTGACAGCAACACAATTATAGTAGGGGATTTTAACACCCCACTGTCAAAAATGGACAGATCTTCCAAACAAAGTACCAACAAAGATATTGTGGCATTGAACAACACTCTAGATGAAATGGACTTAACTGATATATATAGAGACCTTCATCCCAAAGAAACTAAATACACACTCTTTTCAAGTGCACATGGAACATTTTCAAAGATAGACCACATGATAGGACACAAAACAAGCCTCAACAAATTCAAGACAATTGAAATCATACCAAGCATTTTCTCCGACCACAAGGGACTGAAACTAGAAACCAACCCCAAGGGGAAAAACCCAAAACACTCAAAATCATGGAGATTGAATAGCATGTTATTAAACAATGAAGGGATCAAAAATGAAATTAGGGAAGAAATCAAAAAGTTTCTGGAAACAAATGAAAATGAACTCACAGCAACCCAAAACTTATGGGACACAGTGAAGGCAGTCCTCGGAGGGAAGTTCATAGCAATACAGGCCTACCTAAAAAAAGATAGAAACATCTCAAGCAAACAACTTAACCCTACAACTACAAGAACTTGAGGAACAACAGCAAAGACAGCCCAGAGCAAGTAGAAGGAAGGAAATAACAAAGATCACAGCAGAATTAAATGACATTGAGAGTAAAAGAACAATTCTAAGGATCAATGAATCCAGGAGCTGGTTCTTTGAAAAAGTAAACAAAATTGACAAGCTTTTAAGCAGGCTCATCAAGAAAAAAGGAGAGAGGACTCAAATAAATATAATCAGAAATGAAAGAGGAGAGACTACAACTGACACCACAGAAATACAAAGGATTGTAACAAATTACTATGAAGAACTATAGGCCAAGAAATTTGAAAACCTAGGTGAAATGGACAAATTTCTAGAAAAATATAATCTTCCAAAACTCAATGAAGAAGAAGCAGAAAGCCTGAACAGACTGATAACAGCAGATGAAATTGAAGCAGTAATCAAAAAAATCCGACACACAAAAGCCCTGGACTGGATGGTTTTATGGGAGAATTCTACAAAGCATTTAAAGGAAGAGCTATCTCCTATCCTTCACAGACTATTCCAAAAAATTGAAGAAGATGGAAGACTGCCAAACTCTTTTTATGAAGCCAGCATCATCCTAATCCCAAAACCAGATAAAGACACAACAAAGAAGGAAAACTTCAGGCCAATATTGCTGATGAACATAGATGCTAAAATCCTCAACAAAATATTGGTGAACCACATCCAGCAATACATTAAAAAGATCATACACAATGACCAAGTGGGATTTATTCCTGGGATGCAAGGATGGTTCAATATTCACAAATCAGTAAATGTAATACATCACATAAACAAAAGCAAAGACAAAAATCACATGATCATATCAATAGATGCGGAAAAAGCATTTGATAAGGTACAGCACACATTTATGATAAACAAACTCAGAAAAGTGGGAATAGAGGGAGCATTCCTCAACATAATAAAGGCCATGTATGAGAGACCTACAGCCAACATCATATTCAATAGGCAAAAACTAAAATCTTTTTTACTAAGATCAGGAACAAGACAAGGTTGTCCACTTTCACCACTTCTATACAATATAGTATTGGAAGTCTTAGCCACAATGATTAGACAAGAAAATGAAATAAACGGCATCCAAATGGGAAAGGAGGAAACAAAACTATCATTGTTTGCAGATGACATGATAGTGTACATAGAAAATCCTATAGACTCAGCCAAAAGCTGCTTGACCTAATAAATGAATTTGGCCAAACAGCTGGATACAAAGTCAATACCCAGAAATCAAAGGCATTTTTTATACCAACAATGAAACAGCAGAAGCAGAAATCAAGAAAAAAATCCCATTCCATATAGCAAAAAGAAAAATAAAATACCTATGAGTAAATCTAACCAAGGAGGTAAAAGACCTGTATGCAGAAAACTACACAACACTGAAGAAAGAAATCAAGGAAGACACAAACAAATGGAAGCATATACTGTGTTCATGGATCAGAAGAGTTAATATCATCAAAATGTCCCTACTACCCAAAGCAATTTACAGATTCAATGCAATACCTATTAAAGTACCAATGGCATATTTCACAGACATAGAACAAACAGTTCAAAGATTTATATGGAACCATAAACAACCCCGAATAGCTGCAGCAATTTTGAGAAAGGAGCAAAGCAGGAGGGATCACAATATCTGATACCAAACTGTATTAAAAGGCCACTATAATCAAAACAGCCTGGTACTTGAACAAAACAGGCACATGGACCAGTGGAACAGAACAGAGAGCCCAGAAATAAACACAAGTCTCTATGGTCAATTAATATTTGACAAAGGGGGTAGCAACATAAAATGGAGCAAAAATAGCCTCTTCAAAAAGTGGTTTTGGGAGAACTGGACAGCCATGTGCAAAAAAAAATGAAACTCGAGCACTGACTTACACCATACCCAAAAATAAATTCAAGGTGGATAAAAGATTTAAATATAAGCTGTGACATCATTAAAGTCCTAGAAGAGAACATAGGCAGGAAAATCTCAGATATTTTATGCAGCAACATTTTTACTGGTATGTCCCCTAAAGCAATAGACATAAAGGAAAGAATAAACAAATGGGATCTCATCAAAATAAAAAGCTTCTGCACAGCTAAAGAAAATAGTATTAAAATAAAAAGAGAACCAACTGTATGGGAAAACATATTTGCCAATGATACCTCAGACATGGGTTTAATCTCCAAAATATATAAAGAACTCACATGACTCCACTCTAAGAAGACAAGCAACCCAATTAAAAAATGGGCAAAGGACTTGAACAGTCACTTCTCCAAGGAGGACATACAAGAGCATCCAGAGACACATGAAAAGATGCTCTATATCACTAGCTATCAGAGAGATGCAAATTAAAACCACAATGAGATACCACTTCACAGCACTCAGAATGGCCATCATAAACAAAGGAACAAACAACAAGTGCTGGAGAGGTTGTGGAGAAAAAGGGACCCTAGTGCACTGTCGGTGGGATTGCAGACTGGTACAACCACTATGGAAAGCAGTATGGAATTTTCTCAGCAAACTGAAAATGGATCTACCTTTTGACCCAGCAATCCCACTGCTAGGATTATATTCTAAGAACCCTGAAACACCAATCCAAAAGAACCTATGCACCCGAATGTTCATAGCAGCACAATTTACAATAGCCAAGTGTTGGAAGCAACCTAGGTGCCCATCAGTAAATGAATGGATCAAGAAACTATGGCACATTTACACAAAGGAATTCTATGCAGCAGAAAGAAAGAAGGAGCTCCTACCCTTCATGACAGCATGGATGGAACTGGAGAGCATTATGCTAAGTGAAATAAGCCAGGCAGTGAAAGACAAATACCATATGATCTCACCTTTAACAGGAACCTAATCAACAAAACAAACAAACAAGCATAATATAACAAAAGACACTGAAATTGAGAACAGGCTGACAGTCACCAGAAGGGAGAGGGGACAGAATTTCTAGGGAAAAGGGAAAGGGTTTAGAGCAACAAGTATAAAGAACACATGGACAAAAACTAGGGGGAGTGGAAAGAGGAGGGAGGTGGGGAGGGCTGGTGCGGTGGTCTGGGATAGGAGTAAAGACAGAAAACTATACAAGAACAACAATTAAAATAAAATTTAAAAAGAAAAAAAAGAAATTCATTCTTGTTTTGAGCCAAATTGTGTCCCTCTTTTTCTCTATTTTATCTTTTGATCTTGGTTATCCCTATGTCTAGGGTGACCATATGTCCTATTTTGCTCAGGACTGTTGTGGCTTCTATAAATTTGTTGTCCCAGCATAATTATTTATAGTGTCTCATTTTAACTCTAAGAGATGCCCAGTTTTAGATAACAAACTGTACGTCTACCATCCCTGAGGCCACATAGATTGGACAGTTTTCCAAATATTTGAGGAGAGTCATCAACTCTCTCATCACTCATCTCCTCTGCAGGCTAAATATTCCAGGTTGATTTTGTACCATAAATGACACAGTTGAAAATTTTCCCCAATCTCCTCAATGGCCTCAGTTGCTCAGCCTTTTCTAACTTAGTCTTCACAGATCCTTGAGGAGTCCATGCAAAGAGTTTGAAATTCTATGTAAAATACTGTACATGAGAGCATCATATTAATTTCTTAGGGCTGCGGTCAAAGTAGGTAGCTAAAAATGACAGAAATTTATTTTTTCACAGCAGAGACAGCCAGAAGTCTGAAGTCAAAGTGTCTGCAGAGTTTGTTCCTTCTGTAGACTCTGAAGGAGAGTCTATTTTGTGCTTCTCTCATAATTTGTGGCGGCATCCAACAATCTTTGATATTTCTTGGCTTGTGGTAACATACTTCCAATCTCTGCCTTCATCTTCACATACCGTTCCTCCCTGTGTTTCTGTGTCTTCTTTTCTGTCTGTTAATCTAGGATAACCCTCATATTGATATCATTTACTTATTTACATCTCAAAGACTCTATTTCCAAATAAGGTCATATTCACAGGTGGGGGAAGGTAAGACTTGAACATCTTCTTATGGGGACATGGTTAAATACACTATAATCATATAAGTGTTATTTTGAAGAGTGGACCAATAGATATTCTCATACCACAAAAGAATCTGTGATAACCCCCAAAGTTGAATAGCCTGCTCCATTTTTCATCCTGAATACAATATTCCTGGCATCATTAAGGGCAGTTGTTACTGAAGTTATAATGCCTAGCAAATGGTAGGCATTTAATAAATATTTGTTTAATAAATGATTGACTGATTTGATCATTTTGGAGAATGATCCCCTCTTTGAAAGTTTGCTTTTTTATAGCAGTCAATGAATATATTGTGTTTTTTGAGGGGCAAATGCTACTGATAATTAAAATTGAACTGATTTATGATTATAGCTACTTAGAGTCATATACATTTCAGTTAGAATAATAGAAGAATCCTCTTGTAAAAGGAACTTCTTATTTTCCTTCTTTTATTCTGTGGTTCAAATGGAAATTGATAAAGGCTAGGTTCCTATCTACCAAGCAGATCAGGTCTGATGAACACCCTACAGTTCTATGAGAATTCAACATCTTCATTTTTTACCATTAGTTCCTGGTGCCTCTGATCATAGGACAGGGATGCTCTGGGTTCCTTCATTACTATATTTTGTGTTGTTTTCTCTATGAGAAAAAAAGAACTTAAAATTGCTTTCTCTACTCCATGACAAAAAAATTCTTTTAAGACATCACTGCTTTTCATGGGACTTGAACAAATGACTTCTTCACTAATTGTCCATACCCCAATTTTCCCTTGCGGAAAAATTCACCCTTCAAAACCTCAGCCTGTCATCAATTTACATCCCCCATTTTTCCTTCCTGGAATCTAGCTTTTCTTACTATATTATATGATGTCTTTCTGACCCTTCAGAATGATGGCCATAGTCCAGCAACCAGCAGACTTTTCCCAATGATTTGTTATACTTAGATCCCAGCAACCTAGGACAGAACAAGTTTAGATAGTCATTCAACTGACAGTCATGTCTCAATTAGTTTTACACTGCATGATACATCTGCCCTTAGGTCAGATTTCCAATGGTTTGTTTCCAATGTCTAAGATTCCCCACTTGCAATGTGACTGAACAGGGACGTGATTTTACTAATCCACTTCTGTTGGTTTTCCTTCTGATTCTTAACAGCTTTTGCCTTTACAAAAATTGTACTTCAGGAAAATATTTTTGGTTTTTATCCCTACTACTGAAAACCAAGAAAGGTAGAAATAAGGATTTATTAGCTATTATAATCTCTGTAACTATCAGGGGATTCTTACTGAACTCCTGGTATTATGTAAACAAAATTTCTTGTCTTGATGGAACACCCAAATGAAATGAATGTAAAATTTCTTGATGTTTATGTCCTCCTGCCAAGTTACCTGGTGTTTGTTTGGATGTATGGCTACAATTCAACAATCTTGTGAATTCCATTTAATCCAAGTATCTGACAGATGAAATAAATATTGCTGTGGACTTGAATGCCAGGGTAGATGGTACAGATTCCAGAGCTTTACCTGAACTCATTTTCGAGGAGAAGGATTGCTTCCCCATGGGTCATTCTTTCAAGTGGAAGGTACCTATTCAAATTGCTTTTTCCCAAAACTTAACTTCAGTTACATTGCCATTTTAGACCTCTTTCCCTCCTGTGAATGTTTACTGTCCCTCTTATGTTTGCATAGTCCTGGACTAAATTATCTATTCTAGTCTTATCCTAAAATGTTAATTAAAGATGACTGAGTTGTTATAAAATGTTTAACCAATGTAAAAATATTCTTTTATTGTCTGAAAAGCTCCTGAAACTTCATTCTGAAATTGTCTTATTTGTCCTTTGTTAGACTCACTTTCAGCCCTAAAATGACAAAGATTATTAGAGTCTTTAAAATCCTGACTAGTTTAGCAAGTTATGGAAAATGTTACTAAAAAGAAATGAGTTGAGAGTCTAATAAAATTTAAATATTATTTTAAACATTTTATCACATCTCAAATACTTAAGTATAATAGTTTTTGCAGGTATTCCTGCAGAACTGTTAGAACAACAAGGACTGACAATTTAGAAAATAATAACTCAATGAATGAGTTTGATGAGGAAGGTCATAGAAATAGTACTTCTAATAAATATGTGGGAGGGGATTATTTGTCCCAGATAGCTAGTTCTAGGAAATCATTCTGACACTCTGTAATTCTTGGTCTCTCCAGGGGTGGGACAGAAGAGCAACAGATAAAAACCTTCAGAAAAGTTCAATGTAGGACTTGTGAGTTAATCTCATGCTTCCACATTCTTCCTTCTTTCTATTTTTATTATTTTATTGTTGTTTTTTAAACAATTAAAAGTAATAACAGTATCACTGAATATATTCACAGATAGTAAAAAATAATTTAGTTAATATATTTTAAATCTGATTCATTTTATAAATAGTTACGTACTACTTCATAGAATATATTGAAATATATGCCCTAATCTTTTTCAGTCATCTTGTATTGCTGAACATTCCTATGTTTTGCTATGTAAAAAAAAAACATTTCAATATCTGTACATGTATTCTTATATGCTAGTTCTTTTGGGTGAAGTTTTTTAGGAGTTATTTCTTGGTATAATCATAAGCTTATTTTATTTTTTTAAATTGTCGCCTAGATATTCCCATACAGATTGTAGCAAACCTTTATAATCTTTTCATATAAGTAACAAATTTGATATAATACCATCTATATGATTTAAGAGGCCTTAAAGATAGATCTAGAAAAGCAATTTTCTCTCCTTTTACAGTTTCTGAAGGAGAGAATGGAGAAGATATGAGAGCAAACAATAAAACCTATAGTAAACATATCCTCATAATTCCAAAGAGAAAAGGAGATTGCTTAAAAGTAAGGAGACCTAAAGTGAAAACTGATTTCTTGGCTATGATGTAGGTTGCTAGCAAACAATGTCTCCAAGGTACTAAGGGAAAGTTATTTAGATGCTATACATAGCCAAACTTTCATTCCAATGTGCGAGTAAATTTTTCTTACTCTCATTTTCTTGTGAGGTTCAGTGCCTGCCCTACTTCCATGTGAGTAGAAAAAACACAAAAGGCAGAGGAAGGAATGAATAACAGTGAGTGCTTGAGTACTTCTTGCTTCTCCTTTTCCTCCCATGCTCTAGGGGCTAAGTGATTATATCTAAAAAAAAAGAATGGGCCCTGATTGTGTGGCTCAGTGGGTTGGTCATTATCCTACAGACTGAAAGGTTGCCAGTTTGAACTCTAGTCAGGGCACATGCCTGGGTTGCAAGCAAGGCCCTCCAGTTGCGGGGGTTGGGGGCAGTTGTGGGTGTGTGAGAGGCAACGGATCAATGTTTCTCTGGCACATCGATGTTTCTCTCCCTTCCTTTCTCCCTTCCTTCCCCTCTCTCTAAAAATAAGTAAATAAAATATTTTTACAAAAGGGATGAGAAGAAAAAACTTTCTAGGAAGAAATGCTGGATATCTTCCTAAAGGCAAAGTCAATTTGGTAGAGGTATGGCAAGATGGAAATTTGAGCCCATGTTTTAATGTCACAGGCTGCTTCACCTATGCATGATCCCCCTAAACTCAGTAGGAAATAAGCTCTACGTTTTTACACTTTCACAAGATATATTTCACCTGCTGTCTCTTTTTTCTTTTTTTATGTCCCCATTCCATTCCCCTTTACTCCCCTTCCCTGCTCCAACTCCCCTTTCTCTCTGTCCACCACCCACATGGGTTATGCATGTATATTCTTTGGCTAATCCCTTCACCTTCTTTCATTCAGTCTCCTCTCCTCCCCTCTGACAGCTGTCAGTCTGTTTCATGTGTCCATGACTCTGTTTCTATTTTGTTCATCAGTTTATTTTCTTCATTAGATTCCACATTTAAGTGAGATCACATAGATTTGTCTTTTTTTGACTTGTTTATTTCACTTGGCATAATAACCTCCAGTTCCATCCATGCTGTCAAAAACAAGTAAAATTTCCTTCTTTTTATGGCTGTGTAGTAGTCCATTGTGTAAATGTAACATAGCTTTTTATCCACGCATCTACTGATAGGCACTTGGACTGTTTGCATATCCTGGCTGTTATAAATAATGCTGCTATGAACATAAAAGTGCATATATTCCTTTGAATTGGTGTTTTGTAATTCTTAGCATGTTTCCACAAATGGGATCGCTAGGTCAAAAGGCAGTTCCATTTTTAATTTTGCGAGGAATCTCCATACTGTTTTCCACAGTGCCTGCATCAGTCTGCATTCCCACCAACAGTGCACTAGGGTTCCCTTTTCTCCACATCCTTGCCAGCACTTGTTGTTTGTTGATTTATTGATGGTAACTATCATGGTGGATATGAGGTGATATCTGGTTGTAGTCTTTTTTAAAGATTTTATATTTATTTTTATAGACAGAGGGGAAGGGAGGGAGAAAGAAGGAGAGAAACATCAATGTGTGGTTGCCTCTCGCACACCCCCACTGGGGACCTGGCCCTCAACCCAGGCATGTGCCTTGACTGAGAATCGAACCAGCAACCCTTTTGTTTGCAGGCCTGTGCTCAATCCACTGAGCTACAAGAGTAGGGCCCTGGTTGTGGTTTTAATTTGCAACTCTCTGTTGATTACTGACATTGAAGACTTTTTTTTTGTCTTTGGCCATCTGTATGTCCTCTTTGAAGAAATGTCAACTCAGACCCTTTGGCCATTTTTTTTTAAATTGGATTGTTTATCTTCCTGGTTGAGTTGTATAAGTTCTTTGTATGTTTTAGAGGTTAACCCCTTATCAGATGTATCATTGATGAATATGTTCTCCCATACAGTGGGTTCCCTTTTCATTTTTGTTGATGGTTTCTTTTGCCATCAAAAGAAAAAGAAGCTTTTTAGTTTGATGTAGTCCCATTTGTTTATTTTTTCCTTTATTTCCATTACCTTAGGAGACATAGCATCAAATATTTTGCTTCTAAAATGTCTCAGATTTTCCTGCCTGTTTTCTTCTAGAATTTTTATGGTTTTTGTGACTATACTTAAGTCTTTTACCTATTTTGAGCTTATTCTTATGTATGGTGTCAGTTGGTGGTCTAGTTCATTTTTCTGCATGTATTTATCCAGTCTTCCCAACACCATTTTACCAGCTCTCTTAGTTAGTTATTGTTGTGCAGCAAATTACCCCAAAATGTAATGGCTTAAGACAATAAATTTTTATCATCTCATAATTTGTATGGGTCAGAAACCTGAGTGTGTCTTAGCTGGGGCCTGTGCTTCAAGGCCTCTCACAAGGATGCAATCAAGGTTTTAGCAAGAGCTAAGGTCTTATCTGTAGGCTCAACTGGGGCAAGGTCTGTATCCTGACTAACTTACTTGTGTGCTTATTGGTGAAATTTAGTTTCCCACGGGCTGTTGGCCAGAGGCCTTCCTAACTTCCTTGCTCTGTGGCCTCTCTATAAGGCAGCTCACCATTTGACAAGTAACTTCCATCAGAGTGAGCAAGTGAGAGAACAAGAGAGGATAGAATGCAGTCTTTTTCTAATCTAACCTTTGAAGTGAGAGTCCATGTCATATTCTCATTAGAATTAAGTTGTTGGTCCAGCTCACACTCAAGAGGAAGAGACTGAGCAAGTGTAAGCATACTGGAGGAGGGATCACTGGCAGCCACCTTGTAGACTACCTATCACATTTGCTACTGTAAGTTGTTTTTCCTAGGGAAGTATAAGCTCTCAGGAAAAAGGAAGACAAATCTGAGGATTACCAAGAGAAAATAAAGACAACAAACTAAAGAGTCTAATTCAGAAGAACAAACTAAAGAGTCTGATTCAGAGGAAAAATGATAGGTCAGTGAGAACATGCTTTAAAGTAAACTTTGTATCCTCAAAGGAGTAAGGGCAGACATTGGTAATATAAAGAAGGAAACAAAACATTTATTAAAAGGACCAGTTGGAAATTATGGTTTTAAAATATATATAGCCAAAAGAATTCCATATGTAGGATGAATATCAAAATGTATAAAGCTGAAAATTGGTGTATCAGGTTCAAGAATTGATGGAAGAAACTATCCAACTAACATTAAGAAATGACAGAAATGAAAAATAGAAGAAAAAGCCAAGAGATTAAAAAGTCAAAATTGAATAGCAGGAGTCACAGAAGAAGAAAAAAATGTAAATAGAAGGGAATAAATATTTAAGGAAACAATGACTAAGAATTTTTCTCAATTGTTTCTAAAATTCAACCTAGATCCCTGACCAGTGTGGTTCAGTTGGTTGGGTGCTGTACCACAAAGAAAAAGGTTGCAGTTCAATTCCCTGTCAGAGCACATGCCTGGGCTGCAGGTCTGGTTCCTGGTTGGGGTACAATGCAAGAGGAAGCTGATCAATGTTGCTCTCTCACATCAGTGTTTCTCTCCCTCTTTTTCTCCCTCCCTTCCTATGCCTCTGAAAAATAAAAATCTTTAAAACTCAACCTAGATATGTTTCTTCAACTCTACTAATGAGTTTTTAAACTATTTAAAACCAAGTAAAAAATACTTCCCTGCTAAAACTAGCTAAAGAAGATTTATTGCTTGTAATTGGATCCTGAATAATATTATGTTAATTACCAGTAGAATACAAAATAATACAAAACTTTAAAATTAGTGTAAGAAAAATTAATCTATCCAACCAAAGGGAGAAAGGTATAAAGAAATAAAATGAGAAAGCACAGGATTAGGTGGGAAAAATGCAACAACTCTTGATATAACAGCATATATAATAAGTATAAATGCATGGTATCACTATGAAGAGCTGTGTAGCAGTGTTAACCCAAAAGTAAATCTGCATATACCTTCCATTGAGCAATCCTATTCCTTGGAATATATCACAGAGGAATTACCACATTGGGTGACATATAAGCATGTATAAGAATATGTAGCACAGCCCTGGCTGGTATAGCTCAGTGGATTGAGTGTGGGCCTGTGAACCAAAGGATTGCAGTTGGATTTCCAGTCAGGGCACATGCCTGGGTTGCAGGCCAGTTCCCAGCAGGGAGGACGCACAAGAGGCAACCACACATTGATATTTCTCTCCCTCTCTCCTTCCCTTCCCCTCTGAAGATAAAATAAATAAAATCTTTTTAAAAAAAGGATATGTTGCACAGTATTGTATTTGATCCTAAGGAGATGAAACATATGTGGTAACTATAATTTTGACACTTTGGAAGCAAAGAACTACATTTTCAATAAGCCACATGGATGGATCCTATAAAGAGAGTAGAATATATAAAAGAACTAGATCAATAATGCAATGCTTATATTTATATAAATTAAAAAGAACTCATAGATCACAGGAGACATATAAAACTACATCTATAGCAGTCATGAATCATAAAGTAGTAAGACTTACAGTAGCATATTGTTTTCATTATCTATTACTGAGAAACAAACTATCCCAGACTCAGTGACTTAAAATAACCACCATTAACCACCTAACAATTTTGTGGGTCAGAAATTCAAACAGAACTTGAGTGGATGATTCTTGTACTTTACATGGAATTAACTGGTGTGAACAATTGGTATTTAATAGTACTTGTACTGGCATGTGAATGAAGCACGCAGATAGCTTCATTCACATACTTGGTGCCTTGGTAGAAATGGATGGAAGACTGGACTCAACTGGGACCATCCACTGGAATGCCTACCTGTAACTTCTCCAGCATGATGTTCTCAGAGTAGGAGGATTTCTTACATGTACCTCAGGGCTCCCAGGGAGGGCATTCTAAGGCCAAGAAGTAGAAGCTGTCAGTTTCTGAAGTCCTGGACTTTGAAATTAGCACAGTGCAATTTTGCCACATTCTGTTAGCGAAAACATTCATAGAGTGCACCAGATTCAAAGTAAGGGACATGAACTTGTCTCTTGATGGAGGGAATGTCCAAAACTTTTGCAGCTGTATTTAACCAACCTCACATGAATAGAGCTAAGACATACAGTGTTGATTAAGGAAGAAAGAGATCTGTAACAAAAACTTCCACAGCCTGTTTTTTTTTTTCAGTGATATGTATATTTTCAATTCCACAATGCCATACACCAGACACAATAGGATGAACACCTGTAAGATGAAGGGAAAGGTACTGAGGTTAGGGGCAGAGGGGGAAATGATATAAAGTGAGGTTCTTGTGTGTACCAATAGTGATCTGCAGATGGCAGCTACTTGTTCTGGGCTTGGAGGTACCCAAGTGAAACCAGTCTGTGAATCAATCTATGATTTTTAGAATTGTGTACCATGGAAGATTACTTAAAACTCAGAAAAAAGGGATTCCTGGTCCAATTTTCAGGAAATGCTGCATATATTTTTGTCTTAGAAATTTACAGTGGGCTTTTTCATATTCAGGTTCTGATAAATCCTGCAATGAAGACTTTGTGCACCCAAATATTTGCCATTTTTTTTCAACAGGGAGCCTTTTAAAAATTGAACATCTTGTTGAACAACTGTTTAAGGAAAAAATATTTGGAGAAATGCTAACGTAGACCCATAATATTTGTACTGGTTACAGCTCCAAGTCTTTGAGGATTTCCAAATTCATAAAACCAAGAAATTCAGAAACTAAGAAACAGATGTTTGGTGATGAGTGGGGCTAGCTAAGTACCTTGCTTATCAACATAAACATCACAGCCTATGAGATTCAAATTCATGTTAGATGCTTTTATTACAATATCTTCATTTCTCCAGATTTTTATGTCTCAGTACAGCCATATGGTGGTAATGTCTTTATTCTTATTATAGTTGAATAGATCATGGATTTTTTTGCGGTCACTGATAAGCAGTAGAAATTGCAAGTAATATAATTATGATGGTCAAAGTTGAGATGCAGCATAATTACTTAACAGGTCTGTGACTTAGTTATTTAATATCTCTGTGTCTCAGTTTCCACATCTATTAGTTGGAATAATAGCAATTCCCATTACATATAGGTCTTATAAAAGTTAAATTAATTAATACTTGTTAAATTCTTAGAATGGTGCCTATTATATAGTAAGCACTATTTATGGTTGCTAAATTAAACAAAAAATATTTTCTTCACAAGCCTTATTCCCAAACATAGACCTCATAGACTCAGATTTTGTAAACTGTGGACAGTTTTGTCTCCCCACATGTGGTAGGAAAAAGGGAAGGAAGAGAAAGAAACAAAGAATAGCCACCTCACCTGCTACACAAATATATCAGTTGCTCCACATCCACAAATCTGAGAGGGTTTTTATATTTTTATCATTTGTTGGATTTAATTTGTTTGTTTAAATGTGCTCTTAGAACCAGGATCAGAAAAAGTTACAATTTCTGTGTACAACCTAGATGATTGGAATCAGAATCAGCATCTGTGTGGGTGTGGCTCAGAAATGTTCATGTTCAACAGGAATTTCTGGTGATTCTAAAACGAACTGAAGTTTAAGAACCTACCAGACACAGTTCAACCTCTGTAACTGTGCAGGCTTCATTAGGGTTAGCTTTGTCTAGTCTGTTCAGGTTTACTCCATCAGTTCGCCCAACCTGAAAATCAATGGCTTAGCTAATTAAGTAATTTTTCCCTCTGGTAATAAGAAGTCAATGATAGACAGTCAACAGAGCTGTTCTTTCCTGCTTCAGGGCTGCAGGCTCCTTTCATCTTCCTGCTCAGCTCTCCTTGACACTTGCATGTTACCTTGCAGTCCCAGAGTGTTCTTCCTCTGGACAATTTATTTACATTCCAGGTAGGAAGAATGGGAAGGGAAAGGAGCAAAAGTCTTATCCCATCTGAGCCTGCTTCCCTTTTAAGGAGTTAGCCTGGAAACCTCAGTCCACAACAACCACTTTTAACTCATTAAGCAGATCTCAGCTACATCATCACTCTTAACCCTTATTTGCAGGGAAGGCTAGGACACATCAGGTTTTAACTTGACACATTTTTAAGCCTAACAAAATTGCAGTAGGCTCTTTGGCATACTCTATACTTCAGGCTTAAAGAAATGATGTTTTCTCAAGGCTTCACACCTCTGTGTATATAGATTACTTGAACAAGACTGCCCTTCCCCACTCAACTATTACATTTTCTTTTATTTTTTCAACATCAGTTCAAATTACCCATTCCTTTGTGAGGGGTTCCCATTCTATCCTAGGTACCCCCTCCCTCCTCATTTCATATTTGTAACACTTTATTATAGCTCTGTCATGTACGCTACTAACTCAGTAGATGGACATCACTTTGAAAGCCAAGATAGATAGCTTAGGTCCAGAAGCCAACTACAGCAGTTGACTCCCAGTAACTGCTTAATAAATATTTATCAAAGAAATGAATATGCAAAAATTTGAATGAACTGAACTTATGAATGAAGGGTGAAACATTATTAATCTCTTGGGTAAAATAGTGACTTCTGTTAGACTCTGTTCTTTTCTACTCATCATTCAGATAATACCTGCCATATGTCTGGAAAGCTATTATATTATGAAATTAAATGAAAAAATATAGTAAAGAAAATGCCTGTCACACAATAAACATATTAGCTATTTCTGTAGAACACCCATGTTTATCATTTTCATCTCTAATGTTTCACCCCATGAAAGGCTTGGTTCAAAGAATGTTTTTAAGGAATACTGAATGAATGAACATTGAATTAAAAGGAAAAAAGAATAACCAAAGAGTTAGCAGGCTGCTTTCATCTCTTAAAGTTCCAACAGTATGTTATTAATGTCATTGTTCTGAGTGCATAATTTTAGGATGCAATATATTAGTAATTAACAGTAACAAATAATTATAAATAATTATTGCTCAAAATGACACTATATAGAAAGCTGGTATTTTTAACCTTATTTTAAGATATGTGAAGTAACTGCATGGAGCATTCAAGCTTAAGCTTTTTATAGTCACACATATGCCCTATGACTCTGAGGAATTGTAAGAAATAAGTTTATGGTTACATACTACCAACATCTAATTATGAAAACCATTGCCTTCACACAAGAGTATATTTTGGGGGGAATTTTTTTCTTTCAATTAAAAAAAGTATTTTAGTATTTAATTCATGTATAATCTAGATATTCATTTTTTAAACATTAAAGTGCTGGAGCCTAATACATTCTGTTAAATCTGGCTTAGAGGAGGAGAAGGCTGAGACTTAGCTTTTTGTGTAAGAAGGCTGCGAAAAGCCTGGCTTTATGTGTAGAGAAAACAAGCTCTCTCTCTAACACATGCAAGGCCAAAACCTGGGGGCTCCTGCTACTACAGTGCCCAGTGCACTGTTAAAATCAAAGAGAAGGAGGGTAGCTAGGGAGGGGGGAGCTTACCCTCTTTTATGCCCTAGCAATAAAAGGAAAAAGAAAATGAAAATGAGAAATATCAGTGTTTCCTCCCTTCCTGAAAAGAACCAGAAGAAAAGCAGATGCTAGAAGGTGAAGGAAAGAGTGAGGCAAGGTGCCTTCCTGTAGTCTACTTTGGAACTCTTAAGAACAAGCCAGTTTGGTGTTGGCCTCATATCAACCTGGAATGGTGACTCCCACTTTCCAGAGGTTCAGTGTTTCTGAGCCACCCTCAGTTCTGTTTATCACAGACACCGAATCAAGAATCACCATCTCTAAATAACAGAGACTGTTGGTAAACAGCCAGGCCAGTGAGCCTTGTGGAGTAAGCAGCAGAGACTCAGCAGCTAGCTTTAGGTTTATACAATGCATTCAAATCAAAAAGTAGAAAAACATAAAAAATCACAGAGAACATTGCCAGATTTAAATTTCACTAGGAATAATCCCAGTCAGGAAATTTTTGTATGTGAGTCATTTATGCATGGAAAAACAAGCTAGTTGTCTTTCTGAGAATGATTTGGCTGATTTTGGCATAGATATTGATGGCATAGAACATTAATACTGCCATGTATTGAAGTTTATCTTGCTTAGTAAGGAGAGGATAGCATTACTTTAGATTTATCATGTAGATAATAATGAAATATAAAGGAGCTTTTTTTTTTTTTTTAACTTGGTTTGCTTTCTAGACATGGCTAAGGGGAGATCAGGCAGGAGAGAAATAGGAAGTAATTTTGATGGGAAAGATACATCTCATATATTTGAAAATACACTTTATGTGAATGATATATGACACCCAAGTCTGTATTCGCAAGGAATTCACAATCTAGCTAAGGTTTGTTTAAGAACACAAACCTGAAAGGGAGTATGAACACAAAGCCTCATGGTTCATCAAGGATTAAATGTAAGGTTATAAGAAGCTTGGAGGGGAGTTGAGTATCAGAGAAGGCTCTGGGAAAAGAAGCAGGATTGATACAATTCACAAAGCTTATATAATAGCTTGATTAGAAGAAAACATAGAAAGGTGTGGTGATATAAATGTGGACATTCTAGGTTGTCCAAGTAGCATTTACACAAGCAAAAAAAAAATTTTTTTTAAAGAAACAGATACTTCTGGGGAATCCAGGCCAGTGCTGTGGTTAGGAGTTGTAGGAACTACTAGCAGGTAGGGCAGATGCAGATCAAACTGGTCCCTAAAACCCAAAAAGTAGTTTATTCTTTTGGGAAGAAACCACGAAGATTCACCATAAGTTCTTTGATGCGGACACCAGCTAGCAGTGTCCATATCATCATGGATGAAATAAAACATACACACGGATTACGGAGTCCTGTGGAGGAAAAAGGATGACAGCGTGGCTTTTCTCTCAAGGGGAACAAAAGCCACAGCCTCAGCCATGACAGACCTTTATTTTATTTCTCCTCACATTACAAGATGGTCCTCACTCACTGTGTCCCAGTTACAACAAAGGAGCCAATGCTCCTCATCACATCACAGAAGAAGGATATTAGCAAATGAAAAGGCAAAAGTGGTTGAGCCAGTTACACTGGTCCCTGCAAGGCTCAGCACTTGTAGGGTGAAGGTTTCATCAAAAAGCAAGCCTCAAAGTGGCTTAGGTATATTGCAAATCTGATTACCCACCAGAGAACCTATCTGTGGGTGTGGGTCCTGTGCATCTCTGAGTGGGAGCTGGGCCCACACCACGCAGAAGGGTCTGCCACAGTTCTTGAGCAAGGGCATGACACCAGAAATACAGATTCAGGTATATTCATCACCATGTAGATGGGTAGATGACTAGCAAGGAAGCGAAGAGGGTGCTATTGAACTCATTGTATGGATGGGGCAGAAGCAATAAAAAGGAAGGGAGAAAAATAGAGTTAAAGAATTGATAGGGTATAGCTCTGGCTGGTGTGGCTCAGTGGATTGAGTGCAGGCCTGTAAACCAAAGGGTGGCCAGTTCAATTCCCAGTCTAGAGCGCATTCCTGGGTTGCAGGCCAGGTCCCCAGTAGGGATCATGTGAGAGGCAACCACACGTTGATGTTTCTCTCCCTCTCTTTCTCCCTCCCTTCCCCTCTCTAAAAAATAAATAAATAAAATCTTTTTAAAAAACTGACAGGATATAATGACAGAAAAATTTAGGGTGACTGTTAATTCCAGTTTCCCCAGGACCATCCAATTTATATCTGCTGTACCAATGTAGTTATTGATAGCATTCCTTTTACTTCGATGGTGAATGATGAATTGTAGTGTCAATATCACAGCTCCTACCCCAGGCAGCTGTGATATTGTCCCTCTCCTGAGTCTACCATTGCAACAGGTGTATTTATAAGTAGCACTCTCATAAGTTGTTAAATAGAATGGCCGTTCCATGCCTCTGACAAATACAAGGCATATGGACATCCAGAATGGGGAAGAATTTCATTTTGGATCTGATCAGAGGGAAGAGTAGCAGAATTTCAAAGCGTAAGCTTCCAATAGACAATTAGGATAAAAGACAAACTGCAATGCACATTCCAGGAACTGATTTTGTAGGCATCTGCATTCTTCATTTAAAAAAACAGCTTGTACCAAGCTCCACATTTTTATTCCAAGTGTAAGAAAATAAATTGATCAAGGAAACTAGTAATATCCAGCCTGGTCTACCAGAAGTCCATGCACCATCAAAGGTCAGGGAAGTGTAAAACTACCATTCAGTGGCAAGTTTTAATAAGAGTGTGACTAAAGGAGTCCTGCACATTGCTCAGCTTAACATTCCAGCCCACTTCCCACTATTCCTTTTCATAAGTATCCGAATCCAGACTATTGCTTCCAGACTAATTTAGTCACTGCCCAATATTAACACTGTATGCTCCTCTTATACTTGCCCTTGTGTCTGCTGTATTATGCCTACCCCCATTTTCCACTGCTCCCCTCCTAAAAAGCCTTTCCCTAGCTTCTCCACTGCTCCACTATTTCCTACTAGTGCTTTATTGCCTAATAATTTCTAGCTTCCCTATGAAATTTTCTTTAGCACAACAACACACTGCATTCTGTAGCATATGATCTCATAGAACTTAATGACTTTATCACTAACTTGGTTCCTATTTAATCACGCATTTGCATTAGGGCATTCATTTTCCTGTGGTCTTGTATGTTTTATAACTATTCAATTACTCTATTATTTGACTAACACCATACATATCTAATCTGTTCAAAGTTGTGTGCTATTTGAAAGCAGTACTGCCATACTTCACATCTCTTGATTTGGTGCTATTCTACATTTCTGAGAAACAAACAAAAACAAAACATTTTGATGTTTTTTATATTGATGACTGAATTCAAATTTTAACACTATTACTAATGCATTTTTAGAATACTACTTCAATTTTTTCTACAAATTATGCCCATTATAGCCCTTAACAAACTTATTTGAATTATCAAAATGGATTCTGGTGTTTTGAAGACATGTTACACAAAACATGAGTTCTTCCACTTATTTCAAAGATTTATTTTTACTGGACATATAATAATAGTATCATTTACAGTTAAAAATCATATTTATTTAGGTTGCTACTTAGTGTCATATAATACAGTGTAATGTAGTATACAGAAAACATTCCATTTCTAAAGTTAGAGCTGTAGTTTAACATTTTAACAAGGATGTAAATTATTTCACATATTGAAGGTGGTGATGGTACTGAGTTCAAGGTGTGAGTTTTTTTCTATTCCCTGTGAATGTATCGATGAGGTTTAATTACGTAATCATTGGACAAACTCAAGATCTTCATCTCTCTCCTGAGTCTACTATTGGTACAACTGCATTTACAAACATAATCCTCATAAATTCTTAAATAGAATGGCATCTCCTTATAACACAAGAGGTGTGAAACAAGATAACTTCTGCTTTTATGGGAAAACTCTAAGATAATTGACTATAATAAATTGGGGGACACAATTTGGACCATGATCTATATGAGACAAGTAATTGAGAAAATTATTGCATAAGATTCCATTCAATTTTTCAAAGGTACCTCTCAAATTTTGAATGCAGGTGTTTCTTTCACCATCGGTTTAATGTAAACTTCAGAATATAGACTCGTAACAGGAGACAGCCAATGTAGATTGATCAAGAAGTTAACCATCATGTACTTTATCAACACAACTTCTGTTAAGACTAGGTTTAATTTACTGAATATCCATCCCTCTTTCCTCCGGAAACATGAGTAATGTTCTTATATTTTTAATTTGCATTTAGTCTGTATGTTAAAAAGCTTGTGTAAGTAGCTAGAAATTGAATGACTAGACATGTATGTTTGAAATTCAAATAGCGGCATGGGAAAATATTTTTACTGTAGTAAGTACACCTCTGATGTCTTCAGGGGAAATTGAGAAGTATTTTATTGACTAAGATCAAATAATCTGTAATTACCACTGAGAGGCACAAAGTAAAATTGTAGCAAGTAGAGGCAGCATTAGGTTGCATCACGTAGGCAGGCACCATTCAGGTATATGCCCAGGCACTTCCTTGGAGATTTCACTTAGGTTTACCAGAAGGTCTACCCCACTTGGCACTGGTTTCTCTTCTCTACAATGTCTACATTTGTCTCTTTTTACATTTGAGATCCTCAACAAGCATAAAAAAAAAAAAAAAAAAAAAAAAACCTGGAAAGCAGAAACAAGCAGTTCTGGTAATTGAAATGAACACTTTTTTTTCCAGCTTTTTATAAAATATTTGTAAAATTTGTCAATCCATTATCAATATACCTGAATGCCCATAAAACTTTTTGGCATAATTTTTATGGTCTGAACATTTTTCCTACATGTAAATCATCAGTGTGTCCCTGTTCCCAGTTGAATAAAATGCACAAGTCTTGTCCTGAGATAAAAGGACTTCCTTCAGGATGTGAGTCCAGTCTGTCTCTCCTGAAACTCCCCACCTCAGGCCCTAAATTCCAGCCTTATAAAATTATCTTCAGTTCTTAAGTATTCCCTGCCTTTCACTTCGTTGTGGCTTTACCCATGGAGTCAGAGTGATTTTTAAGATTACAAATTTGATCATTTTATTAATCTCTTTTTAAATCTTGCAATGTCTTCATTGATGTTGCTAACATGTATTCTTTGACCTGTCCCACCTGCCTTTCTAGAGCCGTCTCAGGTCACTCCTATCCCTGCTTCTCTCCTCTCTTCTCTACTCCCAAGTTAAATCTCCTTCAAACATTTTCATCAAACTTTTAAAAGACAAATTACCTGTAGTAACCCATCAAATTTTCCACTACAATAAAAAATGCACACAAGTGGGGACCTTATTATCTTGCTCACTCCTGTACCTCAGTCTACAGCATATGGCCTGGTCCACAGTGGTTATTAATTAAAAGAGCTTTTGATAATTGATCTACATTATTTCTGTTGTCTAGAATTCCACCCTTCAATGAAATGCTGTTCTTTTTTCAAGACAACTCAAATGTTACCTCTAGAGAACAGTAATGAGTTCTTCCTTTAGATTTGGGTTTACGTTTTCCCCAGAAGCACATTATACAGGTTATCATCTTCTGGGATGGGCTTCTCATGCAGTGTGGAGGTTATCTGTGCTCATGTCTGTCTCCTTCAACACATCTGTCTCTGAGAATCATAACTATGACTCATTCATTTCACATTGCCAGGACCTACATGCAGTGAACACTCAAAAACTGTTTCAATTAATTAATGAATAGGTCATTGAGTTTCCCAATCATCACACTAATGTTTCTTTCTCTTTGAATACATGGAGAGGAAGAAGTGAAGCAAAGAAGGATACTGGGTATCCTGGGTTTAGTCTAGGCTTTATCTCTAAGTGGCTAATGGGAAAATAATTAACAGCTTTGATATTTAGCTTCCTTATCTATAAAATAAAGGAGATGTCAATATGTCTTCTAAACACCTTTTTTAACTATTAAAAATGTAATTAAAGCAGTAAATGTAAAAAGTGTAGAACATAGGACTTAAATAACGTGCATCAACTTGCATGACTAAATCCCCAATAACATTTGGTTTAGTTTTAAATATTCCTTTTCTCCTAAAGGAGCATTTGGGGAAAAACTGATTACTTGAAATATGAAGACTCAATGAATGAAAACAAATCAGATGACAAAGCTCTCTTTGGTTGGTATAATTTGTATATATTGAGGTCCTGGACTAAAATGTAGAGTAAGAAGAAGAAGATGGAGACTTGCCTTACTTACTGGAGAAGCAGACATTCAGACACAATCATCTCTTGATGTCTATGGAGGAATGGTTCCAGGACCCCCACTATACCAAAATTTATGATGCGCAAGTCCCTTATACAAAATGCTGTATTATTTGCCTATAACCTACAAACATCCTTCTGTATACTTTAAATCATCTCTAGATTACTTATAATACCTAATGCAATGTAAATGCCATGTAAATTGTTTTGTTATACTCTATGAGTTAGGGAGTAATAGCAAGAAACATGTGTACATATTCAGTAAAGATGCAACATAGTAGGCTTAATTACTTAGTACACATCAGTAACAACATAATATTTTTCTAATATTTTTTATCTGCAGTTGATCGAATCTCAGATATAGCCATGGATATGGAGGCCAACTATAATTTAATCCAGAATAATAGCTAAAATTTGTATTGCAATTACTATATGCCAGGCCCTGTTCTAAGCAGTTTATAATGATCTCACTTATTCTTCATAACTTGTGTAAGAAGTTGGTTTCATTATCCTTATTCTGAAGATCAGAAAACTGAGAGTGGCCACATGACCACCTATGGTCAAAGAAATAGCAGAGGGTGGTAGGGCTGAAGTTTGAAATCAAGAGGTCTCGCTCTAAAGTTTATGTGTTTAAATATTATATTCTAAAACCCTCCCTTTTGAAACATACATGTAATACTTGAAATAATAGATACATGCAATAAAAGATTACAAAATATTACAAAGAAGTAATTTTGTTGAAAATGTAGTGGCTGAGAAAGGCTTAAGCAAGGAGTTCGCACTTGAAGCTGGAGATGGTGCAGGGCATGGAGCACTGACTCAGAAGCTTGCTGTCTGTCCCACTATGTACCAGCTGCACCGCTGTGATCCCGTCACTTAGTCTCTCATAAACTGTGTTTTCTTCTTGAAAATCATGACAATAAAACTTACATCCTGGTTTTATCATAAAGCTTAAATCATATAATATATATTCATGTATTTTCCTTAAATGCCTGCAAAAAATATTCTTGATTTTACATGTACTTCCTGAACCTGTTATCTAGAAGTGGAGTCAATGTCTCTCCCCTTGAACCTGCACAGACTTCTATCACTTTTTCAGGCTTCTTTGTAACTTTTGAGGCAGATTATAAAAAGTAGTACAGCTTTCACCTGGCTCTTCATGGGATGATTGACCAAGAAACCTGACTATGAAATGTGAGGAAGCCCAGGACACAGGGAGACACTCAATGAAAAGCCACTAAGGCTCCTGGTCCTCAGCCCTGGTAAACTGTAACTTCCCAGCACGTCAGTGAGACATTTGGAAAACAGATTCTTCAAACCTTAATTGAACTGACACTGGATGAAGCAGAGATGAACCCTCCTCACTGAGCCCATTCCAAACTTCAGACTCATGAGCAAAATAAATGACTTATTGATGTAAGACAGTGAGTTGTCTGAAAATTGAGAACAGGCTGACAGTCACCAGAGGGGGAAGGGGAGGGAATTTCAGGGGGAAAAGGAGAAGGGTTTAGAGCAACCAGTATAAGGGACTCATGGACAAAAACTAGGAGGTTGGAAATGGGAGGGGGGTGGGGAGGGCTGGGGCGGTGGGCTGGGATGGGAGTAAAAGACAGAAAACTGTACAAGAACAACAATTAATATAAAATTCAAAAAAAAACACAGTGAGTGTGCTATGAAGCAAGAGCTTACTGGAATATATTTTAATCAGACAATACATATAAAGTACTTAACATGGTATATGATTTATATTACATGTTTAATTTAAGGTGTCTATTAATTAGTAATGTTATGTAGTAGATATTAGGATGACAGACCTGAGAGTCAGTCTGCCTGGGTTTAGATCCTAGATCTTCCATTTTTTAGATCTTCGACTTATATAACTGGAGGCAAGTTACTTCACCTCTCTATGCTTCAGTTTCTCATTTCTAAATGGAGAAGATCATTGTACCCACTGCGTGGGTACAGTAAGAATTAAATGAGTTGCAATTTCCCAAATGGGCCATGATCTTTATCATGGCCAGGCCTTTGTGGTAGATGTTTCTCTACTTCCCCACTTCTTCACATAGGTCTCAAGTTGGTGCATTCATCCTTGAGGAAACTTCTGACCTCTCATGTTCATGTGGCCCTCTTACATGTTCCCAGAGACCCATGTGCTGACTCACTGTTGACACTTGTACTGGGTACAGCTTTGAACTCCTCTGCAGGTATCTCTGTATGTGGTCAGGTCCACAGCCTGTGCCTCTGTCATTGCCATTGAAGCATGAATCTGTTCTAAACTCAAGGTTTCCAAGTGAGAGAGAAGGCCATTCTCCCTTGATCCTATCTTTTTTTTTTTTTTTTCATACATTGTCTTGAAGATAACCTAAAGCAATGTTGTGGTGAGATAGCATCATACCAAGATTCTGAAAACTGTCTTTTCAGATTCAAATTCACAGATGGAGAGTAGAGATGAGTTCATGGGGCCTGGTCTGGCACATAATTAGAAAGGGCAAATACCCTGCTTCAGTCACCTCTGCTCTATGACTACCAAATCCCTGGTATGCCCTAAACTTGTTCTCTAGACTCTCTTTTTGCTCTGAATGAGTTAATTCCCAGGGGTTCCACAAATCCTTCTTATAAATAGATGTCTGCAGATCCCATCACAGCATTTCAATGAAAATAACCAACTTGTCTATATCTCTGTAGTAGACATATCCTAGGTGAAAGCTGGAATCTCCATTATATTAATAATCAAGAAAAAATCTCCCCTACATATTTTGTGGATTCTGTGTGTGTATGTGTGTGTGCCTATTTGTGTATCTGTGTATTGTGTGTATGTGTTTCTCTTAAATACATAGATGGTTTTTAATTTCTTATAATTCTCGCTTTTTAGGCAAGTTAAATACAGCCCCATGTACGAAGACAAATAAATCTGTAGCAATAAAATACGAAAGAGCACTTGGCCCCTGAGCACACAAAGGCATCAGCAAGTGTGAATATCCTGCCCAGAATGGTGCCTATAAAAGTCAGGAAATGATACACAAGGTAATAAAAGTTCAGAGTTAGTTACTGGAGCTTGTAAAGACTTAGTATGCAATGTAATTGCTCCACTTCAGTCAAACTTCTCTTACATTTTCTGGCATTTGAATGAAAATGATTTCTGGTTTTATTACATTTTTAAAATTCAGCTAGAAGTAATAAAGAAAGATATTAAAGCACAAATTTCTGACGTGAATATAAAATGGCAGTTTAGTACACAACACATTTCATATTCATTCTCACCTTCCATGGCCATGACCCCATTCACATTCATTCATTTGTTCATTCAATAAATATTCATTGAGTAGCCATAGGCAATATGTAAACAAATAAGCACATTTGTATTCCAATAAAGTTGCATTTATGGCCAATTGAAATTTGAACTTAATAAAATTTTCACATTTCATAAAATATTCTTCTTGTGATTTATTTCCATTTCAAAAATGTAGAAACCATTTTTAGCTTATTTCTTGTGTATTGATAAGCAGAGGTTGAATTTGGCTCATGGACTACAGTTTGCTGACATCTGATTTAGAGAATGTGCAATCTGAGTTCCATGAAAGGATGAGTAGGAGTTTTCCAAGCAGACAAATTCATTCTATGTTGGGGAAATAGCATTTGGCAAAGACATAAGCAGGTCAATATACATGAGTCCTTTGAAGAGTCATAAACAGCACTTAGAACCAGAGGGGTGAATGATATAAGGAAGCAAATTGAAAGATCCCATATGCCATACTGGGAACTTGTCCTTACTAAGTAGAAGTGGGAACCATTTTGGAATTTGTGGCATAATGAGGTTTGCATTTTAGAAAGATCACTCTAGCAGCAAGTTAAAAATGGATGAGAGTAGCCCAAGAGAAAAAAGAAAATGAGAACACGATTTTGGTAGTTCAGCAAAAGACACACAGAATGCATTATAGTTCCATGTAATTCTGTGTCCTTCACCCACACCCCATACCGTGTTCTCTATTGACTTAGGAACATTGTAGATGATATTTCTTTTTTACTTAAATTCATTTTTACTTCTTTTTCATTACTTAACTCCATTTTATCCTTTAGGTTTCAGTTTTAATGCCACTTCTCCAGAAAAGCCTTCACTGAACCTTCACATTAGGATTTACAGCCTTGTGATGCACAAAAATAGGTCCTTATACATCTCTGTAGCAATGGTCACACCCAGGATATCTGCTGAAGGTCTGCCTGCTGCACTAGGCTGTAAGCCACATGTCCACCACTATGTCCCCATACCTACTTCAGAGTGGAAATTCAGTGTATACTTGCTGTGGCCATCAGGTTAGAAGACCAAGCAGAACTGACAGATTTTATGAGTAAATGATTTACATGGGATATTATAGGGATAAAGATAATTCCTAGATTTAGGCAAGAAAATTTCTGTCAAAATAAGGAGAGAGAATAGAGGATAGAAGTCATATTTGAAGCAGATGTGGAAATGTTGATTTTGAAGTTCCTGTGTGATATCTGAGGAGACACAGCAAGAGACTTCTCTGCTTTCCACTAGGTTAACCCAACCATTTTACCTCTGTACTAGTGATATCAATAATCCATGCCCTGGATCCTGGATCCTGGGAATTCTTCCCAAACAACACATGCTAAGATGTAGAGCTCTTTCCCAGAACATCACTTCTGTTATGTTATTCCTTGCTTTAGAAATTTGTAGAAGGCAAATCTGAAAGAATTCAAGCCCCTTCAATTAATTTCATACCAATGTTTTGCCTTAGTTCCTTGAATCCCCAACATACATATTCTTTAATCAGACCAGTCATCTCATCTTCCTCCCATTTTCACCATTCACTTTCCTGTCTTCACTTGTTCTGACCCTCTGTCAAGAATTCTCTTTTTTGGGCAGCCTTAAGGTCATCTTCCTCAGAAGGCCAATTTAATTTCTATATCTTCCTAGATGCCCCTTGGTGGAGATTAAATATATAATACCTTTCCTTGTATTGCCTTAACTCACATGAATTATTACTCTGATAATAATAATGCCTTCCCATTGGGGGAGCCTAGTGTGGTCTCATTTCATCTAGGCAACAGTTCTTCTGAGGTAGTTTTAATCACTTTTTTAAATATGAAGACTCTGAAATTTTGAAGGTTTAATTTTAACTCCATGAAAGACTCAGCTGATAAATGGTAGCTCCAGGCCTGCCTGTCTACAAAGCCCATGCTGTTTACTTTACTACATTGTAGTGTAAGACAATTTTTTTTTAAATTTAGGCTTATGAAATGTAGAGTTCTATCTTTAGACTCTTTCTCATAGAGTCAGTGTAATTTGAAGGGCTGAGGGTGTGGAAGCTCTGGATTCGGATGGCCATTTCCAGCTGAGTGACCACATGAAGTCATGGAGGCTTCTATGACCTCCATCTACTCACCTGAAAAGTGAGAACACAGGCTCTTTGAAAAAAATAAATAAAGATAACATGATTATGTGACAACACTATGAAAATTTGTGAAGCAGTAGATATTTTACAAGTTTGGTGGCTGTCATTAGAGGTCTTGAATGCAATTTCAACACACACACAAAAGTTAAAACTCAGATAAAATGAAGCTGAAGAGAATAAGAATTTGTCAAAGAAAGCAATTAGTTACTTATTGAGGATCAGTTATTAGGGATAAGATAGATTTAGTGGATGATTTTTAAAAAGGTAAATATAACAGATGGTCCTTGCTCTTAAGAAACTTTCTTTCCAAGGCGTATACTCTGTATACATATCCTAATTATATAAATATTCATACATACAACATGTAAAACTAAAATTTTGAATATACACACATGTATGTGAATGATATACTTATATATTTAATATGCTTGCCTTAAATCTCTACCTCGACAATTATCAATTGGTTTTATTCTATTTTATAATTAACTCCTTACACATATGTTTTCCAGGATTGATTAATTATTGTAGTCCAAGCATGCAACATAGAACCTTGCATATCAGTAATTAGTCAGTGTGGAAGAAAGGAAAGAAAATAGAAAATGAGGGAAAATGGAGAAATGAAAGGAGAAAGGGAAAAAAGAAGGCAGAGAGGAAGGGAGAGATAAGGGAAGAAAGAATCCAGGTCACCTTGGTAATATAGATTCTTCCCTGGAAAATTTTCTCAACTATGGAGAAATTTTAATTTTAGAGGCATAATGATCATCTGTTTACAGGTCTTCCCCTTCCCTTGCACATAGATTTTATTCCCAGGTCATCTTTCTTTCTTTGGCTTTTTTCTGCACTTTGTTCAGCCCATAACCTTGTTGATTTATCACTTAAAGTCAATGACTACAATCTTTATTTAATCAAAATCTAAGTAAAAATATAATTCATTGAATGAATAATCATGAAAAGCACTACACAGCCAGAGAAATTTCAAGATGTTTCCCTGACTGTGAAGACTTTTTAATGAGGTTGGCAGATGCCCCCTAAACTTGTAGTCTAGCAAAAAGAGATAAGTACCCCTGGCTGGTGTGGCTCAGTGGATCAAGCGCCAGCCTGCAAACCAAGGGGTAGCTGGTTTGATTCCCAGTCAGGGCACATATCTGGACTGTGGACCAGGTGGCACCCAGTAGTGGGTGTGTGAGAGGCAACAACGTATTGATGTTTCTCTCCCTTTCTTTCTCCTTCCCATCACCTCTGTCTAAAATAAATAAATAAAATAATCTTTTTTTTTTTTTTTTTTAAATAAGTGAGCTGTGGCATCAGGGTCTAGGTATGCAAAGTCCCTGTCCAACCACTAGATCTGTGGCCTTAGCTGTGTCACTCAGTGCTTCCAAGACTCAATGTCTTGTTTATAAAAAGAGAGTAATAATTCCTATTCTGAAGAGAGTTGAGGGAAAATTAGAAATGATGTACATAAGACACAGCATAATACTTGGCTCATAAAAGGAAATAAAAAAATGTTATACAAAATGCATGAGAATTGTTAAATGAATATATAGATATTACAAATAATAAACTCCATAGTAATTTAAAGAGATACATAATTGCTATGAACAGTACCTGAGACTGTAGTAAAGATATAATGACTATTGATCAATTAATTGAACAATGGATATTGAATGCATTCCAAAAACACATGAAATTATTAACAAATATTATTTGATAGTGATGTTCTTCTTGGCAAGATATTCACATGTGATTCATTCCAGTGGTAGAGGGCATGAAATAGTGATGCAATATGATAATAAAAATGGGCAATCATACTAAAAAGAAAAACAGTCTGAGGATCTTAGAAAAATACTACAAGCAGCCAAACATAGTGAATAATGTCAAGAGAAAGTTCTTAAGAAATAGTTCTCTTTGTAGGTGTGGTTAAGTTATTGTGAAATAGCATAAATTCTGTAATGAGTCATATTATAAAGGTGGAGAGAAACTAAAAAGTCAGAATAGGCATGATGGAAAGTGACATAATGGATGAGGTGTTATGCTAGAATGACCAAAACTAGCTTTTCTCATAGAAAAATAACCCCAGCTCCTTAGAAAGAGAAATCCATGTTTTTCTATTTGCCTAGTTTAGTGTGTATACTTATTTTACTATGACTACCTGAGTACACACTGAAAATTAGTGACTCTGAACTCATAAAGAATTCTAGAAATCATCTTTTATGCATAAAATTACTTGCATAAAACACCTTAACGAACTCCTAAAGCATATTTACTTTTCACTCAGAAACTGGGTCCACCCAGTTTCTAAAATATTGAAAATCTTCTTTATCTTCCATAGCATTAGAAAGACTGATGCTATCCCTGTATACAAGTATTCCTGCTCATGATGGTTTCCCTAGCATCTTCTTCACTTGGGTGCAGTGGTTTTCATTTGTTAAATTGCCTGTGCTCACTGTGACTCTTTCCTATCACATCACAAGCTATAGGACAGCTGAGCTTAAAACCCTGTCTTTAATTGAAAACCTAAACCTTCCAGGACTCTTTTTTTTTTTTCTTTTCATGCTGAACAAGGCTGAATTACAGAAAGGGAATAAAACTGATCCTATTGCACATGCTAGCTGCACTCCTTTGGTTTTGTACAAGTGCTCTCCAAATTCAACCATAGGATATCAATGAACTGAGCATCCAAGCATATTTGTTAGAGCCAGGGCTTAGGCCACCTGAAAGTATTTGATATCTCTCTTTGGCAAGTTTGCACATTTTCTTACAAATGGAGCTACTTTTAAATCCTTCCACTATATAATGAGTTCATGTAGGGACAAACATTCCTTACTCAATACCACACCTTTTCGGAGACTTTAAAGGCTGGATATGCTTACCTTGTTCATAGGACCGATGGTATCAAATGTTGCTGTAAAACTCACTTATATTTATACAAGCCCTGGTATGATAACTTAAATACTTAAACCAATCATTTGTGGGTTTTTTTCCTCCTGAACTACAAAGCCTATGAACTGTTATGCCATAATAAAACATAAAAACAAATCTATAGTCCCATTACAGGCTTGGAATGTATGCTTAATAATGCATTCCTGGGATCCTCAAAGGTTTAGCTTAGCTCTACCAATTGGCTTACAATTTCCATCTCCTTTTCCCTCCCTTTCTTCCTTCCTCAATTCAAGTGTGATACTTGCCTTGATTAATAGTCAGATATGTTTGATTTTTTTAAAAAAGGTTTGCAGTTTTTCATTTCCTCTTCCAATAAACATTTACGTGCAGTTCACCTCTGATATGTCCCTGAATTGTAAGAACTAAAGATTTGGAGGAGGATAGCAAAAATAGAAGAATCATCTACTCTAGACAGTCACTTGCCTGAAATTTCTCCAGTACCCTGACAACCACACACTAGAATTGAGCAATAGTTTGTTGTCACTGCCAATGGCTCCTATGACTTGATGGCAATTATCCATGAGAAAGCCAAGTAAGTGGTCCCAGTTGGATCAGCCTCTGAGAAACATGTTTTATGACATAATATATTGGGTGCTGGAACCAGAACAGGAAGAAAAATCACAGGAAACATTAAATTAGGAAATTGAAAACTTTACAAGAATCCAAAGCATTTGCTTGTAACAATGAGTCCTGTTTTTTTTAACCTTTGGAACTAATATAAAGCACACTAATAATAATAAAAATAATAGTACTTTTAAAAATAATTGTAACAATGATACTGAGTAAAATCTTGAAAGCTTACTTTTTATCGGTCACCATGCTAAGTGCTTTCTGCATATTATCTATCCCCTTTTAGTCCTCAGCCAACCATATGAGATATTATTTCCATTTTACAGATAAGAAAACAAAAGAATTGAACATCTAATTAACAGCTGATTAAAGTATTACTAAGTAGTTAGGACAACAGAATAACAATAATAAACATTATTTTAAGGAGCTTAAAAAGATTACCCAATTTAATCTTCAATAACAAGAGATAAAATCTGTTCTACAATTAAAAACTTTACACATGAAGAAACTAAGGCAGAGAAAGTTTAAATAAATTTCTAAACGATACTCAGCAAATAAATGGTAGAGCTGGGATTTAGACCCACACACATGGCTTCATAATCTCCCCAGAAGCAAAGTATAAATAAATGTGGGTATTGTTCATCAAAATCTAAATCATGGACACATAAGATGGTAGAGGAATAAGTGGAAGCTACACTAACCTCCCAGAACCAATCTAGAATTACAACTGAATTGTAGATAAATCATCCAGAATAACCAACTGAACACTAGCTGGAGAGAAGCCTTATAACAATGGTCAGACAGAAGAAGCCACATCACCACAATGAGACTGGTAGGAAGTATAGAGGAGATGCCAGAGGGCTGGCTAGGCTCCCACAGGTGGCAGCTGAAGTGCTGTAGACATGTTTCAGCAGTGATGGGGATCCACCTGAAAAGTGTGGGGTCTAAACCCCAAGTTGGGCTCCTCAGTCTACAGCACCAGAGCCAGAAAGGGACCCAGATAACATCCCATTTTGAAAAATAGCAGGGTTTCTGCCTGCCAGGGAAAGACAGCCAGAGATACAGATAGCCTCTTAAAGGACCAATATACAAAATTTTGTTTGTAAACACTTACCCTGGACTCCAAAAGAGGGAGGGCAATCGATAATGAGTCCCTCACAATACATTCCTTGGAAAAGCTGAACAAAAAAGCTGAACTCTTATTGTCATTCTCATTGGATCTGAGGTAAAAAAAAAAAAGAGGGAGGGCACAGTGGACTAGAGACACTTGAGGAGAGTCTGAGGTTGGTGTCCCTGGGGAGAGAACTGAAGGAACAGATGCTAGAATCTCTGTGCTGAGTTATTCCCCATACTGCAAAAGCCACCTTTCTCAGGCAAAGCTCTGTTCTCCAAGTGGCATCAGCATGAGGGGAAGTAATAGCCCCGCCCACAGGAATTATTCTGCCCCAGCCTATGGAACTTAAGCTGAGCTGCTGAGTACATCTTGAAGCTATATCAGTGATTAGTTTAAGGTCTGAGAATTTAGCTGACCCTCCCCCAGGCCTGGTACTGGTAAAGCCAGTCTTGGCACACACCTGGCCTGATTCTTTCTGCACGTACCCAGACCTAGCAGAAGGCACCATACACTGTGGATTGCTGATAGCACCGAACATGTTGCCCAGGACAAGACACAAGCAGTGTCTGACAAAGGCCTACACTAGAGTCTTTGCAGATCTACCTAATACATAGAAACAAATACAAAGAAGCATCCAAAATGGAAAGACAAATAAACAGACCCCAAATGAAAGAACAAGAGAAGTCTCCAAAGGAAGAACTAGATGAACTGGAGGCAAGCAATTTATGAGATAGAGAGTTTAAGGTGATGATTATAAGGATACTCAACAGCATGAGAAAAGACATAGAAACCATAAAAAAAGGACCAGTTAGAAATAAAGAATGCAATATCTGAAATAATTAATACACTGGAAGGAATAAACAGTATGTTAGATAAACCAAAGGATCAAATCAGGGAATTGGAAGACAAAGTAGGAAAAAACACCAAGGCAGAAAAGAAAAAAGAAAAAAGAAATTAAAAAATGTTAAGAAATATTTTGGACAACATGAAGTATAATAACATCTACATGATAAGAATACTAGAAGGAGAATAGAGTGAGTAAGGTATCAAGAACCTATTAGAAGAAATAATGACCAAAAATTTCCCTAATTTAGTGAAGGAAAAAGAAGCTCAGAGAATCCCAAACAAGTTCAACCAAAAGGTTCTTCACCCAGACACATAATAATAAAAATGTCAAGACTTAATAAAGACAAAGAAAGAATCCTAAAAGCCATATGAGAAAAGCAGGTAGTTACATATGAGGGAGCACCAATTAGACTGCCATCTGATCACTCAACAGAAACATTTCAGGCCAGAGAGGACTGGTGTGATATATCCAATGTGATGAAAAGGCAGAACCTACAACCAAGACTACCTTACCCAGCAAGACTACCATTTAAAATAGAGGAAGAGGAATTCTGGCCAAAATGGAGACGTAGCTGGACACGCTGTGCCTCCTCTCAAAACAAAGATTAAGGACAACAAAAATATAGAACCAAAAAAAAAAAAAAAAAGAAAAGAAAACCCAACCAGAACAGAGAGAAAATTGAACTGTGCAAGAGTCCAACAACAATGATTCACCCAGACTGGAAGGAGGGGCGGAGTCAGCAGCCTGCGGAGTCCGCGGTTTGTGGAGTTGGATCGGGGTGGGATAAGCCGGTGGTGGTCCCGGGCGCACAGTCACTCCAGGCGCATCGGCAGCGGCATTGCCGAATGGGAGGTGGCCAAGCAGGGCGCACAAGGCAGCGGGACTGCAGACACACATTTGTGCACAGATAAACCAGGAGAAAATGGGTAGCAAGACAGACTGTGTGACCCAGGGCCCCAGTCTCAGGAAGTGAAGCCTAAAACCACCCATTGAAAATACTTGTAGGGGCTGAGGTGCCAAGAGGGAGTCCCAGCCTCACAGGAGAATTCATTGGGGAGACCCATGGGGTCCTGGAGTGTGGGGAGGCCCACCCACCTGGGAATCAGCACCAGAGGTGTCCAGTTTGCTTGGAGGAAGTGGCAGAAGTGACTGAAATCGGGTGGAGAGTGGAACAAGTGCCATTGTTTCCTCTATGACCCCACCCCCACATCTACCATCACAACCCAGCCACTGGGCTGCTCCGCCCTGGTGAGTGCCTAAGGCTCTGCCCCTCACTATGTAACAGATGTGACCAGACAAAAATAAAAAAACCAAAACCAAGGATGGCTCAGAAGGGAGAATAGACTGGGGCCCCAGAGCTAATTCATCTGAGCAACCAGAAGGTGGTCAACCTATCAGATGCAGAGCTCATAGCACTGGTAGCCAACCTATCAGAAGCACAGTTCAAAGCTCTGGTGCTTAGGAAGCTCACAGAATTGGTTGATTTGGGCCGCAAATTAAAGGAACAAATGGAGGCTACAATAAGTGAAATGAAGAAAAACGCACAGGGAACCAATAGTGATGGGAGGAAAACTGGGACTCAAATCAATGGAGTGGACCAGAAGGAAGAAACAAACAACCAAACAGAAAAGAATGAAGAAACTTGAATTCAGAAAAATGAGGAGAGCCTTAGGAACCTCCAGGACATCTTTAAACATCCCAACATCTGAATTATAGGGGTACCAAAAGGGGAAGAGGAAGATCAACAAGTGGAAAACTCATTTGAACAAATAATAAAGGAGAACTTCCCCAATCTGACAAAGGAAATAGACTTCCAGGAAGTCCAGGAAGCTCAGAGAGTCCCAAAGAAGGTGGACCCAAGGAAGAACACACCAAGGCACATCATAATTACATTAGTCAAGATTAAAGTGAAGGAGAGAATTCTAGAAGCAGCAAGAGATAAGGGGACAGTCACTACAAAGGAGTTCCCATCAGACTGTCAGCTGATTTCTCAAAAGAGACCTTACAGGCAAGAAGAGGCTGGAAAGAAGTATTCCAAGTCATAAAAATCAAGGACCTATATCCAAGATTGTTCTATCCAGCAAAGCTGTCATTTAGAATGGAAGGGCAGATAAAGTGCTTCTCAGATAAGGTCAAGTTAAAGGAGTTCATCATCACCAAGCCCTTATTCTATGAAATGTTAAAGGGACTTATCTAAGAAAAAGAAGGTTAAAAAAGGACAGTAAAAAGACAGCAATCTCACAGTTATTAACAACCACACCTAAAACAAAAGCAAACTAAGCCAATAATAGACCAGGAGCAGGAACACAGAAATGGAGATCACATGGAGGGTTTGCAACAGGGGAGTGGGAGGAGGAGAGAGGGAGAAAAGGTACAGAGAATAAGTAGCATAGACAGTGGATAGAAAATAGACAGGGGGAGGTCAAGAATAGTGCGGGAAACGTAGAAGCTAAAGAACTTATGAAACACGGACATGAACTAAAGGGGGGGATGTGGGTGGGAGGGGGTGTGAAGGGTGGAGGCAAATGGTGGGGGAGAAATGGGACAACTGTAATAGCATAAGCAATAAAATATAATTTTAAAAAATAAAAAATAAAATGGAGGAAGAAAAAGGAGCTTCCAAGGAAAGAAAAAGCTAAAGAAGTTTATTAACACCAAACCAGTACTGCAGCAAATGTTAAAGGGCTTGCCAGAAGAAGAAGAAGACCTCAAAAAAACAGAAAATAGTATAATAAAATGACATTCAATACATATCTATCAATAATCACCTTAAATATAAATGGTTTAAATGCTGTAACCAAAAAACATAGGGTAGCTAAGTGGATAAGGAAACAACATCTATATATATGATGTCTCCCAGAGATCCACCTCAAATTGAAAGAAACACACAGACTAAAGTAAAGGGATGGAAAAAGATATTTTACACAAATGGAAAAGGAAAAAAAGCTGGAGTAGCAGTACTTATATCAGACAAAATAGACTTTAACACCAAGGCTGTAGTAAGAGACAAAGAAAGACACTACATAATGATAAATAAATACTCCAACAAGAGGATATAACCCTAGTAAACAGTTACACACCTAACATAGGAGCACCTAAATATGTAAAGAAAATTCTGATGGACATAAAAGGAGAGACTGACAAAAATACACTCATAGTCAGAGACTGTAACAACCCATTGACTTCAATGGATAATTCTCTAAACAGAAAATCAACAAGGAGATAGCTAGATCTAATGAATTTAATTAGTTATCTTCAGAACATTTCACCCCAAAGCAGCAGAACATACATACTTTTCAAGTTTATGTGGTACATCATCTAGGATTAGACCACATGTTAGGATACAAAACAAGTCTCAATAAATTTAGGAAGATTGAAATCATACCAAACATCTTCTCTGACCACAATGTTATGAAACAAGAAATCAATCACAAAAACACTGAAACACATGCAAAGACATAGAAACTAAACAACATGTTATTAAATAATGAATGTATCAGCGACAAGAGCAAGAAAGAAATCAAAAGATACCTTGAAATAAATAAAAATGAGGAAATAACAATCCAAAATCTTTGTGACACTAGGAAAGCAATTATAAGAGGCAAATTCATAGTGTTACAGGCTTGTTTTAAAAAAAGAAAAAGAAAAAGCTCAAATAAACAATCTAACTTTACACTTAGAGGACTTGAAAAACAAAAACAAACAAAACCCTAAGTGAGTAGAGGGAAGGAATTAATAAAGATCTGGGCAGAAATAAATTAATAGACTCTAAAAAAAAAGATACAAAACATCAGTGAATCCAAGAGCTGGTTCTTTGAAAAAATAAACAAGATTGCCAAACCTTAAACAGACTCATGAAGAAAAAAAAGAGGTCACCCAAATAAATAAAATCAGAGATGAAAGAAGAAAAATACTAACTGCCACCAAAAAAACTAAAAGGATTATAAGAAAATATTATGAACAGCTATATGCAAACAAATTAGGCAACAAGGATAAAATGAATACATTCCTAGAAACATACAATCTTTCAAAACTAAATTAGGAAGAATCAGAGAATCTGAATATCCAAATTACACCTAGTAAAATTGAAGCAGTTATCATAAAACACCCAAAAACAAAATCCCTGGACCAGATGGCTTGACAGGTGAATTTTCCAAGAAGAACTAACACCTCTCCTTTTCAAACTATTTCATAAAATTCAAGAGGAGGGAAGGCTCCCAAACTCATTTTTTTGAGGCCAGTTTTATCCTAACTCAAAACCCAGATAAAGACACTACAAGAAAAAGTCCAATATTCCTGATGAACATACATGCTAAAATCCTCAACAAAATATTAGCAAAGCAAATGCAGTAATACATCAAAAAACTCATACACCATTATCAAGTGGGATTTATTCTGGGAATGCAAAGTTGGTACAACATTTGCAAATCAGTTAATGTGATTTACTACATAAACAAAATGAAGGATAAAACCACATGCTCATATCAACAGATGCAAAAAAAAAAAAAAAAAAGCACTTGATGAAATCCAGCACCCATTTATGGTAAAATCTATCAGCAAAGTGGGATGAGAGGGAAAATACTTCAAAGTAATAAAGGCCATATATGACAAACCCACTGCCAGCATCCGGATACTCAATGGGCAAAAACTATAAGCATTCCCCTTACGAAAGGAACAGGACAGGGATATCCGCTTTTACTTCTCTCATTCAACATAGTACTGGAAGTCTTAACCACAGCAATCAGACAAAAAGAAAAAATAAAAGGCATCCAAATTGGAAAGGAAGAAGTAAAACTGTCTTTATGTTCAGATGACATGATAGATACTGTATGTAGAGAACCCCAAAGATTCCACCAAGAAATTACTAGAACTGATAAATGAATTCAGCAAAGCAGCAGGATACAAAATTAATATCCAGAAATCAGTTGCATTTTTATACACCAATAACAAACTAACAGAAAGGAAAATTTAGAAAACAATTCAATTTGCAATTGTTACAAAAATAATAAAATAGCTAAAAATAAATATAACAAAGAATGTAAAAGACCTGTACTCAGAAAATTATAAGACACCGTAGAAAGAAAATTAAGATGATACCAATAAGTGGAAATACATATCGTGTTCATAGACAGGAAGAACAAACATCATTAGAGTGTCTATACTACTCAAAGAAATCTATAGATTCAATGCAATTCCTACCAAGATTCTAATGATGTATGTCACAAAACTAGGACAAATATTTAAAAAAATTATATGGAACCACAAAAGGCCCCACATAGTAACAGCAATCCTGAGAAAGAAGAACAAAGTTGGAGAAATCACACCACCAAATATCAAACTACACCGTAAGGTCAAAACAGCATGGTTCTGGCATAAAAACAGACACAGAGATCAATGGAACACAATAGAGAGCCCAGAAGTAAACTCACACCTTTATAGTCAATTAATATTGGACAGACGAAGCAAGCACATATGTTGCATTAAAGATAGTTTATTCAATAAATGGTGTTGGGAAAAGTGGACAGATACATGCAGAAAAAATGAAAGTAGACTACCTTCTTACACCACATACAGGAATAAATTAAAAATGGATCAAAGACTTAAATGTTAGATCCAAACCATAATAATCCTAGAAGAAAACACTAGCATCAAATTCTTGGACATTGCACGTAACAGTATTTTATCAGATGTATCTTCCCAGGCAAGGGAAACAAAAGAAAAATAAACAATGGTACATCAAACTAAAAAGTTTTTGCACAGCAAAGGAGACCAGCAACAAAATAAAAAGATAACCAACAGAATGGGAGAATATATTCACTGATACATCTGATAAGGGCTTAATATCCAAAATTTATAAAGTACTTACAAAGCTCAACATCAAAAAAAAACCCCAAAAAACAAAACAAGTAACCCAGTTAAAAAATGGGCAAAGGACTTGAATAGACACTTGCTAGGGAGGATGTACAGATGGTCAATAAACATATGAAAAGATGCTCAATGTCACTAATCATCAGAGAAATGCAAATTAAAACCACAATGAGATACCATCTCACACCTGTCAGAATGGCTATCGTCAATAAATCAACAAGCAGCAAGTGCTTGTGAGGATGTGAAGAAAGTGGAACCTTTTTGAACTGTTGGTGGGAATGAAGACTGGTGCAGCCATTGTGGAAAGCAGTATGGAGCCACCTCAAAAAATGAAACATGTATATGCCTCTGGACCCAGGGATCCCACTTCTGGGAATATATCCAAAAAAACCTGAAACACTCATTCTAAATAACATAAGCACTCCTATGTTCATTGCATCATTATTTATTATCACTAAGATATGGAAGCAGCCTGTGTCCATCAGTAGATGAGTGGGTAAAACAACTATGGAATATTTACACAATGGAATACTACTTGGTTGAAAAAAAGGAAGAAAATTTTACTCTTTGCAACAATATGGATGGACCTGGAGAGCACTATGCTAAGTGAAATAAGCCTGTCAGAGAAAGACAAGTACCAACTGATTTCACTCACATGTGGAATCTAATGAATAAACTGAACTAACAAGGAAAATAGAGACAGACTAATAGAGAACAGGATGACAGCAAAGGGATGGAGTAAGGGGAAGTTAGGAGGTTAAAGGTTTGAGCAAAAAAAAAAAAAGACTCATGGACATGGACAACAGTGTAGTGATTGTGGTGGGGAGAGGTATAAGGAGACTAAGTGGTAATGGAAAAAATACAATAAAAAATTTAAAAAAGAAAAAATCTAACTCATAACAACAATACCTCATTCACTCTATTTCAATGATAAAACTCAGGACATATTAGGATGAATAAAGTAATATTCTCATAAACAACCTGACAATAACCAGAGGGGAGGTGGGAGGGGATAATGGGGGGAGGGTGAAGGGTTTTCAGGAACATGTATAAAGGACCCATGGACAAAATGGAAGAAGGGTAGGATCAAGGGTGGGAAGTGAGGATGGCTGGGGTTGGGGGAGTGATGGTGGGGAAATGGAGACAACTATACTTGAACAACAATAAAAAAAGGTAAAAATTTTTTTTAAAAAATTGTATTCTCATGCTTGCTGAAATTTTATAAACATGACATTAACAAATTAGCTAGAGAGACTAGGTCTTCCCAATTTGCCCCGTACTTTTCTTGTTTTAGCAATAAGAGTCCAACTTCCCAGGAAATCCTTCAGTTCTACATAAACTGGAACAGTTGGTAATGGTAGTATGGACTGTGAAGGTTGCTTAACTGGTACCATTGACCCTTCACCATATAAATTTTGACTGAATGTTACCAAGCAGAGAATTAGAATATCCATCATAGGAAGCCTAGCAATAATACCCTTTCCTAAGGTCCTTGTTTTAACACTTAGCATCTTTGTGACTTTCAGCATCCCAAATGAAGAATAACTCAGAAAAACTGGATCGAGGTGAAGGAATTCATAGCTGCCAAAAAAGATATATACTACACATATCATTCAATCCTTTCTGATTTTTTCTCTCTCTCTACAATGCTACAGAAGATCCAGTTCCAGTTTTTCTGGGAAGACAGGCTAGGTCCTAAAGGCTGGCACTTTTATTAGGAGTTTGGGCTTGGGCCAATAAGGACCTTCTGCCAAAGTATCCATATAGTGGCCTCTTGTTCCTGGATAGTCTATGAGAAAAGCATCTCCAAGTAAATTTTCTGTGTTTGAGAACATCAGTCCTAGTAGCAAATCTTGGAAAACACAAAGACACTAGCTCATCTCCACCTGGTAAATGGGAAGGTATATTTAATAATATCCATAATCAGTATAGTAAATAAAGACCTATCATGAAAAAAAATTGAAACAACCTCATTTTTTACAGTACATTTATTATAGCTGGGGACAGTGAAACAAGGAAGGGCTTATGATAGAAGCAACAGGAGAGAGCCTGGGGGAGGCTGCTTGGGGTCACTGGAAAGTCAGAGAAAAGAAGGTCTTGATGACATGGTCAGGGGGTTAGCCTGGGGCAAGTTACCACTGCTCATTGCTCCCCTGGTTACAAGTCTTGTGGAGACCCTCAGAATTTAGGAGATATACACCTAATAGGGAAGAAAGGTGTGTGTATGCTCCCAAGAGGGAGAGTGTGCAAAAACAGCTTTAAAGCACTGCATGAAAAATCCATATTATGTTAAAAGCAAACAACAATCACTCAGTTGCATTCACATATTCCCACAATAAGTATTTCTTTTGTGCCTATTAAATGCCAGATACTACTCCAAAGGCTTGGAAGGGGTAAAAATCAATAAGAGAATATATGAATGTGCTAAAAGTATTATGTTCAAAGTGTTATGAGGCAGAGATGAACTCTGACATAGAAACCTCAAAGTAGGAACCAAATGTGTTAGAAAACTAGGGAGAAAAGGGCCTTCCAGGAAGAACAAATGTCACATACAATGGTAAGTCCAAATGGATTGGTGTTCTAGAGGAGTCTCCAATAACTTTCTATGGAAGTGACATAGCATGGGATAGAGAAGCTATGGGTAAGACCAGAAAAACAAAGAGCTTTTAAAATTATGTTGAATAGTAGTTTTTCACATTCATGTCAAGAATATAATAGACATACAGTAGCTATTCCAAGAGTTGGTAAAACAGTGTTGTTCCTTTTCAGACCCATCCCCAACATACAGTACCACAAGGAAGTACTATGGGTTGTCCCACTCTGGTGAATGCCTAAGGCTCCACCCTTTACTACATAACAGGTGCCCCAGGACAAAGAAATATGGCCCAAATGAAAGAACAGATCAAAACTCCAAAAATGGAATTAAGTGATAAAGAGATAGCCAACCTATCAGATGCACAGTTGAAAACACTAGTAATCAGGATGCTCACAGAAATGGTTGAATATGGTTGAAAAACAGAGGAAAAAGTGGAGGCTATGCAAAGTGAAATAGAGAAAAATATAGAGAGAACCAACAGTAACAGAAGGAAACAGGGACTCAAATCAACAATTTGGAACAGAAGAAGGAAATAAACATTCAATGGAACTGAATGAAGAAACAAGAATTCAAAAAAATAAGGACAGGTTGAGGAACCTCTGGAATAACTTTAAATGTCCCAACATCCAAATCATAGGGGTGCCAGAAGGAGAAGAGGAAGAGCAAGAAATTGAAAACTTATTTGAAAAAATATTGAAGGAAACCTTCCCCAATCTGGCAAAGGAAATAGACTTCTGGGAAGTCCAGAAAGCTCAGAGAGTCCCAAAAAGGTTGGATACAAGAAAGCACACACCAAGGCACATCGTATTTACATTACCCAAGATTAAACATATAGAGAGAATCTTAAAAGCAGTAAAAGAAAAGGAGACAGTTACCTACAAAAGAGTTCCCATAAGACTATCAGCTGATTTCTCAAAGGAAACCTTGTAGACAAGAAGGGCCTGGGAAGAGGTATTCCAAATCATGAAAGGCAAGGACCTACATCCTCTATCCAGCAAAGCTGTCATTTAGAATGGGAGGGCAGATAAAGTGCTTCCCAGATAAGGTCAAGTTCGATGAGTTCATCATCACCAAGCCCTTATTATATGAAATGTTAAAGGGACTTATTAAAAAAAAGAAGATAAAAAATATGAACAGTAAAATGACAACAAACACAACTATCAACAACTGAAGCTAAAACAAAAATAAAAACAAATAAGTGAACTAGTACAGGAACAGAATCACAGAAATGGAGATCACATGGAGGGTTATCAGCAGGGAGGGGAGACTGGGGGAAAAGTACAGGGAATTAAAAGCATAAATGGGATACAAAATAGACAAGGGAAGGTTAAGAATAGTGTGGGAAATGGAGAAGCTAAGGAACTTATATGTATGACCCACAGACATGAACTAAGGTAGGGAATGCTGGTAGGGTGGGTGGGGCAGGGCAGAAGGGAATAAAAAGGAGAAATAAAATGGGACAACTGTAATAGTATAATCAATAAAATATGTTCAAAATAATAATGCTAATAATTTATTAAGCACTTACTATATTGAAGGAACTGCTATAAACTTCAGGTTTTTTTCTCATTAGCATAATTAATCTACTACTACAAAAATACATACATTTTCCAAAACAAAAATAAAAATTAATGAGAACAATGGCAATGTTTTACATTCTTTTTAAAATTTTTCCTTACTTTATAAGATATAATTGGCATATAACATTGTGTAAGTTCAAGTATATACAATGTGATTGTACCTATTGCCATAGTAAGATCAGTTAACATGTTAATGACCTCACATGGTTACCTTTTTATTATTATTATTCTTTGTGCTAAGAACTTCCAAGTACACAATACAGCATTGTTAACTACCGTCACTGTGCTGTGCATCAGGTCCCTAGAACTTACTCGTGTTATAACCAGAAGTTGACACCATTTGACCAGCATCTCCCCATTTCTCTCACTCCTTTATGCCCCATGGCAACTACCAATCTATTTTCTGCTTGATTTCGTTTTAGATTCCACATATAAGTGAAATCATATGATATTTGTCTCTCTCTGATTTCTTTCACTTAGCATACACTCTCAAGGTTCATCCATGTCATCACAAATGGCAAAGTATTCTTCTTTCCCATGTCTAAATAATATTCCATTGTGTGTGTATGTGCGTGTCAAATTGTTTTACTCATTTATCCATGCACAAACATTTAATGCTGCAATAAACATCGGGGTCGAAGATACATTGTATATCTCTTCAAGGTAGTGATTTTATTTTCTTTGGATATATACCTAGAAGAATTGCTGATTCATATGACTGTACTATTTTTAATTTCCAGTCTGTTTTCTATAGCAGTTGTACCAACTTATATTCCTATCCACAGTGGGGAAGTAAATTTGCATTCCCACCCAAATGCTGGATAGCCTTCAGTTCTGCCCCTCCAGGAACTGTGGCCGCAGATGCACAGTAGCCATGGAGCACATCCTATGGCCCACCGGGGCAAAGAGCAAAGGCAGCAAACATGACCAAATCCGGAGCATAACATCTGGCCCTAGATAACCATAAAGCCTAAACATGGATCCTGAGCAGACTTAGAGCCTAGCCTACAATACCACCCAGCTACAGAACCCAGACTACCACCCTTCCATACAGCAGAGGTTCGCACAGAGTTCTGCTCAATTGCTGCATACAGTCTGCGGACTCACCCAGGCAGAGAGCCCAGCCAGTGACTCCATTCCATCAGACAGCACAGCCTGCAGCCCCACTCAACCAGGGAGCCCAGACAATAACCCCTCCTGACTTCAAAACTCAGCCATGGCACCCTCCCCACTGACCTCACAGCATGGACAGTGACCTCACCCAACTAATACCCAAATAACAAGCCCTGTCTTATTCAGTGCCCCAAACTGAGCTGACAGGTGAAGGTCCTTCCCTGCCAAATCAAACCTATAAAGTCTGTGAGGAAACTCTGTACTCAAATGCACAGTCACAAATATAAGGGTATGAGGATCACAAAGAATCAGGTGACCATGCCACTACCAAAGGAAACAAAGCTCCAAAAACTGATCTTAAGAAATTAACAATGTATGAACTATCTGACAAAGAATCCAGAATAATCCTTTCTTGTCCACTTTTTACATTTTTTTTATTGTTTATGCTATTACAGTTGCCCATGTTTCTTCCTTTCCCTCCAGCCTCCCCTTCCCACAGTCAATCTCCACACTGTTGTTCATGTCTATGGGTGATGCCTATATGTTTTTGTCTAATCCCTTCACCTTTCAACCAGTCCCTCCCTCCCCGCTCCCTTCTTATAGCTGTCAGTCTGTTCCTTGTTTCTGTGCCTCTAATTCTTTTTTGCTCATTAGTTTATTTTGTTCCTTAGATTACAGTTATAAGTGAGATCATATGTTACTTGTCTTTCACTGATTCGCTAATTTCACTTAACATAATGTCCTCTAGTTCCATCCATGCTGTCACAAAAGTTAAGAATTCCTTCTTTTTCATTGCTGTGTAGTGTTCCATTGTGGAAATGTACCACAACTTTTTTATACATTCATTTACTGATGGGCACTTAGGCTGTTTCCAAATAATCCTTTTAAAGAAATTCAGTGAACTGCAAGAACACACAGACAGACAACTAGACAAAATTAGGAAAGCAATGCATGAACAAAATGATAAGCTTAACAAAGAAATAAAAACCATTAAAAAATTAAATGAGGCAGAAATCCTAGAACCAAGGAATACAATGTCTGAAGAATTCAATAGAGAACTTCAAGAGCAGAAGAAAATCAGTGAATTCAAACACAGATCATTTGAAATTACCCAGTCAGAGAAGCAAAAAAGAAAAAAATGGATATTAAAAGAAACAATGTATGCATTATAGGGATTCTGTCAGGAGAAGAGAAAAGGAAAGGAAAAGAAAGACTATTTAAAGAGATAATGGATGAAAACTTCCCAAATTTGGGGAGAGAAGTTGATATCAAGACTCATGATGCTCAAAGGATCCCAAACAGGTTAAACCCAAAAAAAGTTATATGGCAAACTTACCATGTAAGTCCCATGGAAAATCACAAAAGAAAACCTGTAATAAATACACAAAAAGTTACAATAATGAAGTCAAAACATACGTTCATAGGAAGTCACTGAATTGCAAGGGAAGACAGCAAGAGAGGAATCAAAGAACAAAGGATCTACAACAGTCAGCAAACAATTACAAAATGGCAATAGTAAGTCCTTAATAACCTATAATTACTTTAAATGTAAATGGATTAAATTCTTCAATCTTGCAAATCTCTTTAATATCTGGTTTAAATACAGCCAATTCTAATATCTGCATCTGTGTTACAAATGTGATTAGAACAACTGTAATATTTCCACTTATGGAACTTAGAGTCTACTGAGGATACAGTGTATCAACCATAATTACACCAATAAAATCCTAATTTCTACTGCAATAACAGCTCTAAAGGAAAAACAGAGGATGTTGTGAGAATGCAGACCACAGGAATTGATCTAGGCTGAGGAATGTGGAATTAGATGATTTGAAGATATTACTAAACCACAGCTTTCACAAAAAAGGATAACTACATTTTTATGTCTTAATTTTAAATGTTCATTCTTTTTTTAATCTCTTTTTTAATTTTTATTTTAATTGTTGTTCTTGTACAGTTTTCTGTCTTTTACTCCCATCCCAGACCACCACCCCAGCCCTCCCCACCTCCCTCCCATTTCCACCCCCCCTAGTTTTTGTCCATGTGTCCTTTTGTACTTGTTGCTCTAAACCCTTCCCCTTTTTCCCCTGAAATTCCCTCCCCTCTCCCCTCTGGTGACTGTCAGCCTTTTCCCAATTTCAGTGTCTTTGGTTACATTATGCTTGTTTGATTGTTTTGTTGATTAGTTTCCTGTTCATTCTTTTTAAAAAATAAAATTTACTATGAGCAAACTCACATTGAAGCAAACAGCTAGACAGATGAAAACTCTGGGTTCAAAGCTGATTCATGTCTTTCTATCAGCTAGCAATTAGACATGTAAAAGCACATTCTTAAACCATAACGTCAACAATTTGCAGGTTTTAAGCAACACTGTCGGGCTGCAGAACTTACAAAATCATCTAATTTTTGTATTATTCCTTTTGATTTACATGTTCTCAAAAGCAGGGTTTAGAAACTTTCCATTCTAGTTATTCTAGTCACTGGGAAAAATTGAGAATGTATTGTTACATTCTTAAAATTATTAGTCTTTCATGGGGACCAAACTTAATTAATATATTCTTTTGGAGGCACCGAATATTCTGCTTTCTTAGTAACAATAATAAAAACAAAATGGATATTTGGGGATTCTGGAAATGCATAGTCAACCTCCTTCTTAATTCTGAGACAGAAGCCAAGATAAATGGGCAGCCCCAAAATGTTAGACTGGCACACACAATGCAAATCGTGTTAAAAGGAGTCTGCTACGTCTTGTCTCAAATCTAAACCTAGAAGCCCCCAGTAGACTTTCAGAGCATCACTACCAGGAGTGTCCAACTGTTTTGGTGTCTCTGGGCCACACTGGAAGAAGAAGAGCTGTCGTAAGCCACATATTAAATACATTGAGACACATAATCACAAAAAAATCTCGAATGTTTTGAGTAAATTTACGGTTTTGTGTGGGGCTGCATTCATAGCCATCCTGAGCTGCATGCGACCTACAGACCACAGCTTGGACACCCCTGACCATAAGATCCCAGCCTGCCTTTGTAGGTGCAAAAGCTCTGACCTGATAAACAGAAACAGACAGAATGAAGAAGGCCTGAGGATAGGCAGATCCTTAAAAGCCAAGTGGAATCTGGCCAAATGAGCCCTTGACCTTTTTTTCTATTCTCACCAATGAGTAGCTTCTCTAATCTCCCTCCGCATGCTCCTCTCCCTCCTGCTCCCTCTCCTCTTTCCCTCAGTCCTCCTCCTATGGGAAGACATTTGTGGAAGGAGAAAAAACTAAGGAAAGAACTTGGGAAAAAGGGGAAACATTTTCTCCCTCCAAATAATATGGGAATTAAAATCAGGGTCCAGCAATAAACAGTTTCTCTTCTTTGTTACCTTTGTTGTTTCTTTCTTCCAAAGCCTCATCTTCTTGCCTGTCCTCCCCACCCCCAACCAACTCATGAACTCTGGCTTTAAAAGAAAACTGACAAATTAATATAGAATCTAGACTTCCAGACACTTCTCTAAAACCAATCCTAGAGATGGTTTACTTTTAAAAATAACAAGGTCTGAATGTGGTACAGAGTAAAGAGCTTTGTAGTCAGAGACCTAACCCTCCCGAGACACACCCCTCAAACTTGTATAAACTGTGGTGCATTACTTACCTTTCTGAAACAGTTTCATCTACATAGTTGGTGTGGAGGTAGTTAAAATAATATTAGCTCAATTTTTAAAAAATTAAATGTGAGAATACATGTACATGCAGTATTCAAATATATCACTATTCTAAAAAATATTCAGTTATTTTTCATTGATTACAGCTTTATTTGAAGCTAGGTAAGAGGTGTAACTTTGTTATTGACACTATATAGAATGCACTTAATTCAGTTTTTCAGAACTTTAAATGAAGTTTCTAGGAATGACTACTTGAAGATCTCCCTCCCTCCTTTCTCCTTTCCTTCCTTCCTTCCTTCCTTCCTTCCTTCCTTCCTTCCTTCCTTCCTTCTTTCCTTCCCTCTTTACTCTGGGAGGGTAGGGTGGTCCAGAGTGTATGCTCTTTTGTACTGTGATGGACATATTCTAAAACTCTTTTGGGAGACTTGGGAGCAGGATTATTGTGAAAAGAATCCCAAAATACTCATTTTGTTTTTATTGTTACTAAGAAAGCAAAATATTTGGTGCCCCCCGAAAGAATATATTCCTCTATTCATGTGAAAAGATTTTAGTGCTTCATTTACAAAATGCCCAATTAAAACCTGATTCATCATAATTCAGCCTTCACATTAAAATTAAAAATGCATGTAGTAATCTATGTACTCGCCATTTAAAACTTACCTAAATTATGAATAATATTCTTAATTGAGGGATTTCTATAATCTATCACTCATTGGTTACACTCTTGATATCACTGTAAAGCAGGCATATATTTCACAAAGTAAGATAAACTCAACTCTGAGGTTGTCAGATAATCTGTTCAGAAAGTTTCAAAATTTCTAAATGCACCCAGATAAAATTGAGTGTTTGTCATTGTTTTAGACTTAATTTGTTCTGGGTTTTAGCCAAGATATGGAAGCAACCTAAGTGTCCATTGATAGATGACCGAATATAGAAAAGATGGAGGATCTAAGACGGCGGCGCAGTAGGAAGGAGCATATTTCGCTCCCCCCTACACACAGGAGAATATTTTGGCTGATTTGCATTGGAACGGAGCAAACAGCCATCAGAAACACAG